>CAIGRB010092204.1:4293-16166 GCA_903798255.1 Fraxinus quadrangulata | reverse complement strand
TTGTTCTATTTTCAAAAGGTATGGATGTTAATGATAGTTTACCCAATAGGTAGGGAATATTGTATTGTTTAGCCTCACTGAAATGTAAAAAGTTTGTGCATTTCATATAAAGAATTACAGATGGAATCTCAAACCTTTTAAATTATTATATATTATACCTAAACTTTTCATTTTTATATCTGTAGTCCAAAGCCTTTCATTTCAATTGTAGATAGAGGACATATGGATGGAATCCTTCCATTTAATTGTCAGTTGACCAAAAATCAACGATCTGACCAAATTTTGACAAATTGTAAAAGGATAAATTAGTAAATTTATATATCCCATATAAAATAATTGAAATAATTAAATTATAAACAAGAAGAAAAAAAAAACATCCTTCTTCTTCCCCCAAACCACCCCACCCCAACACCAACCCTCCCACCTCCATCGCAACCACAACTGCAACTGCCACCACCACCACCTTCCTCCATCACAACCTTCAAACTCAAAGCACAAATACTAAGCAAAATTTTGGGTTTCATCACCACCTTTAAATCCATAGTGAATGTCCATTATCAGTTGAACTTGGATTGATTTTTTTTTTTTCGATTTTCTCAAATTCCACGACACATTTAATAAAATTTATGCTTAAAATTTAGTGTTTATCAAATAAAATTCACTAAAAGTTTATCAATTTTAAACTAATCTCATAACTTTTCAACAAAAAATTTTATTAATTTTTATTAAAATGTACACAAGTTTTTATTAAAAGTTTTTCAAGTAGACCCTTAAATATTATCCAGTACTAACAAAATTTCAAAAGTAGATTAACCATCTAGGATTTTAACCCTTTTATCCACTAATCAGTTGTTTGAAAAACTATACAAACTATTTGAAAAATTGCTTCTCAAGATGTTCAATTCTCCTATAGAAACCATCGCCGCCACTTGATAAGTATAATTTATACACTTGACTGAATCATTAAAGATATTTGGTAGTGCTTTTGATAAATTACACTTTGTATTTTGTTTGTTGGTAAATCTCAGTGATTGAACATAAAATTAGAAGAGATGAACGAAAATCTATGAAAAAGGCAAGAATTTCAAATTTTGGGGACCAATGTGAAAACATTGAAACTTGATTTGGACCACATATCGATATTGAAGAATGTAGGGAAGTTAACTAGATGATAAAAGAAGACAAATGGCTGAAATTGAACGAAAAAATTGATCAAATCAACATTGAAAGAAGTTCAAGGACCGATTGCAAGTTGGTTCCAAAGTTTCTTATGTCATACATTTGCAACGTGTAAATGGGGTTGCATGCGCAGTTTAAATGGGGTTCCAAGGTTTCTTATGAGTCGAACTAGTTGTACAAAATCATTGTACAAGTAGTTTAACTCTTTAAAATCACGTGAGCCCCTGTTTGATAACCTTTACTTTAATTTATTTTTCATACTCATTTTCAATCACATTAATACAATAAAATATTATACATATAAATTGATGACAAGGGCAATTGGTAATCATAGAATATGAGGAAGGATATAGGCTAGGCTAACTTCATTGTTCCCCTTTTGTTCAAGGTGTGGATAACGATTTTTTCCTTCCCAATGTTATATGCCTATGTAACTTTTTTGTGCTAGAACTTTGGTTCAGAAACACAAAAGTATTGTACAATTTTTTAGAAAGGTATGAAATTTCTCATCAAATATTCAATATGATTCCACCATCATAAGGAAAACGAAAACCAAGATTTGTTTTATNATGTAACTTTTTTGTGCTAGAACTTTGGTTCAGAAACACAAAAGTATTGTACAATTTTTTAGAAATGTACGAAATGTCTCGTCAAATATTCAATATGATTCCACCATCACAAGGAAAACGAAAACCAAGATTTGTTTTATCTGATATCAAACAGTAGGTACGAGCAAACAAAACACCTTTCAAGAGTATCAATTTTCCTACTTATTTAACCACACATTCTCAAAAAATACTATTCAAAACATAGTTTTTCAAGATTAAAGACTACCAAACAGCAGCTTAATTAATTAGTAGATAATCTAGAAATAATAACTAATACAATTCATTGGAAATTTATTTCTAGTAGGACCATATTACTCACCATTCTTAGCTCCCCCTCTCAGACACGGACATGCACAAACAAAATTGTAACTATCAAAACCTTCTTTTTCTTTTGTAAAAATATCTTAGGAGCTTGTGACTATCAAAACCTTCCTTTTCTTTTGTAAAAATGTCTTAGGAGTTAATTGTTTCGATTTCTGTTGTACAATGATCGAGATGTTTTACTCTAAGCTAGAATTTTTTTGAAGTGATGGTTTGTGATCCAGGTTTAGGATCTCATCTACCACATAGAATTTTCAAAGGGATGTTATAGAGATAATGCCGCTGGTCTTGCAAGAAATAGCATGCTCCGAGAAAGTAAAATTTTGAAGTTTAGTAAAAACTCTAGTGTCTTGATGCCTGGATATTTTATAGGAATTGATATGCATAAGAAACTTTGTGATTCTCGGCATTCGTGGAACTTGCACAGTATATGAAGTAATCACCGACAGTATTTCTTCAAGCCATGAAGAAGTCATTTTTGAAGGTTATTCAACCCACTTTAGTACAGCTGAGGTTGCTCGTTGGTTTGTAACTCACGAGATAGAAACCATAAGAAAGTGCGTAGAGAAGCACAAGGTAATGGTGAATATATTTTTTTTCTACGTTTTATTCTTTAGCCTTATCTCTGGCTTGATGACTTATGTATTAAAAGCTTCATATCGTTTTGTAGCGAGACTAATTAATCAACAAGGATTTAGGTAAGGTTGTGGGTCATTCCCTGGGAGGTTCAACAGTTTCTTTACTAGCATTGATACTCCGTAGAAAGTCATTTAATGAGCTTGGATTCAGCCCTGATATAATTTCTACAGTTGGATATGCCACTCTCCTCGTGTCTCCAAAGAACTTGCTGAAAGTTGCTATGATTTTGTCACAACTGTGGTAATGCAGGTCAGTCTGTGATTGAACTATGACTCAATTTTTTTATTTTTTGTATACAATTCTATTATATCTCATTCAAGTCATATTTTTAATACCTTATTTCTTTTACTTGAGATTTTCTTTCCTTTTAAATGGAGGATGACATAGTTTCAAGATTTATTAACTTATTTTTATTTATGCAGGATGATATAATCCCAAGATTACAAGATTAAGTGTTGCTTCTTTAATTAGACTAAGGAATTAAATTCTTCAAACTGATTGGTAAGAAACCTACGATATTTGGAAGCTTTCTGTGACCTTTAACAGTGGTGGACCAGCACAAATGTTCATTCCAGGCCGACGTTAACCATTGACCTTCGACAATCAACGATTCTAAGAGCGAGTTCGTTTATTAAAAAAAGGGAACAAAATCAAATTACCAAAATCAAAAAAATGCAGCAATGGAAAATACCATTCTAATTGGTTTTAATTTCTACTACTAGAATATACTTTCCAAGTTGTGATGAACTATTGAGTAATAACAGAACAATTTGAGAACAATATAAAATAATTGGGAAACCTTTCTATATAATGACCAAGACTTCAACACAACTAAGTTGCTGAAAGGATCATTTGACTCTGTCAACGAGGATGGGATGGACGTTCCTCTTGAATATGGATCTCAATTCCTCGCTGGCTTCTGTGTCTACCCTCCTACATATTTACCAGAGATGCAATTCAATAAACTAAAGTAAAACCTATACCAAATAAAACCATATCGTCAGTTATGTAAATATTTCTAGATATTGATTTGGTTGAGACCGTCAAATGTAAATGACAAGTGAAAATAAAAACATTCTTAGGTCAAACCTCACCACAAGAGTTCTAAATATATTATGTGGTGCTTGAGAAACATTTATTAACATTAGAATTTGAACGGAAGCACCACATAAAGATTAATAAAAACTATTATATAAACGAAAAGCAGTCCAGCAGAGCAGGGAGAAGGAGAAACTATTGAGTGAAGACTGTGAAGGGAAGGGTTTTTGGAGTCGGGTTAATGACTGAAATGAATATTATTTCATTTTATTGAACCTAATTTTTTTAAAAAGGCCCAACTCTCTCAGCCCAAAACAAATGGGATAAAACTTTTTAAAAAAAGGGCCCACTTGAGGTCTTCTTCTTCTTCCCATCTTCTCTATTCTCTCTGCAAACAGTAACACTGGTTACACACTTACACTGCAACAGCCAACGGTGGCCCGACGGCTCCTAACAGATCCAGTACGGGTGGTCGCACCCCGTCGCCGGGTGCTGGGTCTGTCCCTGACCTTTAATCATAGTATGCCAATTGAAAATTCTTATAGTGAGTAGTAGCTGGACGAAAACATTCTTACATCCAATTACTGAAGGTTTTTATGATATTTTTTCTTTTGTGTAAAAGGTACAAGTGGATATTTTTCCTTTCTTTGGAAAATAAAAATTGTGTGGTGGTTGTTATAATACCAGTAGAAAATATGAAACTCATTTCCATTTGCAACTTCTAGCAATTATATCCACTAATCTATTTAACTTTATTAAGTTTTTCTTCCACGTATACCCAATCACTTTAAATAATATCTTCTTTATAATTCTAGCGATACATTTGAAATTTGCTCTGTTTCATCTGGTAGTTTGTCGGGAAGAAAAGCTTTTTGCATTTCCATGTTTAGGTATCGTGTATATTAGGTTTGCATCATCTTAAGTGAACTCATCTTCCTTTTCTTCTCCATTATTTTTGGATCAGTACGTCCTTGTATTTTTACGAAATTTTCTCACCCTCTTGTTTTTGGAACTGTTGCTACAAAGTCCCTTTGGCTAGAGTTTCCACTATTTATGGTACTTCAACATTTTCTTGCACCTTCTTGCTTAGGTTTAGGGTTGGACATGGTTCGAATCGATTCCTAATTTTTTAAGTATTTAGTAAATGGAACTGTCGGATCCATATTTAATTATGGATAGAGGTGGGTATGGTTCAGTTCGATTTGGTTCTAAAGAGAACCGAACCAAATTCAAAATTTTCGGGTATTTAGTAAATGGAACCGTCAGGTCTAAATTTAATTATTGTACTGTTCGGGTTCAGTTCCATTCGATTTAGTTCGGATCGGTTCGATTCTATTCGATTCCGGGATTTCGTACAATAATTATTTTTTTATATTACAACAACGCTACATTAACTTGATTATGACATATTCAATCTTAACTCTTATAAAATAACGCAATTCAATCTCGTGATATATTTTGTGCATCTCTTTATTAGTTTTTCATAAATTTGACTATTAAAATCACATGAAGAGGAAGATGGGTAGTTCACAATAATAGAACGATAGAAATTACACTACGGTAGAATAAGAGGTTTTGGCAAAATTTAGGTCAATTTGATTAAGTTGGGCTTGGCTAAAAATTAGAAATAGTAAAATCATATTTTGGGTTTGGATTAGATTAATTAGTTAGCAATTTATTTAACAAAATAAAATAATTTGACTTATTGAAAATAAAAAATTAAAAAAATTATGGAGATTCGATTCTTACTCGGTTCTTGGTCTAAAATCGAGAACTAAACCAAATATGTCGGTTCTCAATTCAAATAACCAACCAGGTATTTAATTTAATAAGAACTGTTCTGTTCGGTTCAGCTTGGTTCGGTTCCGATTCAGTTCAAGAGTTTTATCTAGCCCTAATTATGGAACCGTTCGGATTTGATTCCATTAAGTTAGGTTTTATTCGGTTCCTAAATTTCGTATAATAATTAAGTTTTTTATATTTACAACAACGCTACATTAATTCGAATATGACTGTTCAATCTTAACTCTTACAAAATAACGTAGTCAAATCTTGTGATATCTTTTCCACCTCTCTTTATCGAGTTCTTTATAGATTTGATAGTTAAAGTCACATGAAGAGGAAGATGATGAGTTCACAATAATAGAACGATAGAAACGATACTATGGTAGAATAAGAGATTTGGGTAAAATTTAGGCCAATTTGATTAAGTTGGGCTTGACTAGAAATTAGAAATAATAAAATCATATTTCAAGTTTGCACTAAATTAATTAGTTAGTAAATTTGTTTAGAAAAAATTAAAATAATTGACTTATTTAAGATAAAAAAATTTAAAAACTAGGGAGATTCGGTTCATCATTGCTTCGTCTAGAATTGATAATCAAACCAAACTCGTCGGATCTCGATTCAAATACACGTTCGTGTATTTAACTTAAGAAGAATCGCTCAATTCAATTAGGGTCCGGCTCAGTCTGATTTTGTTTGGGAGTTTTGTACAGCCCTACCTAGGTTATTACAAAAACAATGATGCCAAACTAAGTGTTACTCAAAATAAATTAAGGTTGACTACATGAATCCTTCTTTGTCACTTCATTTAGTTTATAGCTACACGTAATAATATATCCAAATCAGCTAGATTTTTGGAACAATGATAGTTTTGGTCTCCCTCTCTTTTATGACCTGTGAGGTCATATCATTCTTATGAACGCGAATGAGTTTACGTGTACCTAAGCCATATTCCAACTACCTAAGTTATCTATCCCTTTAAGTTATCCTCAATAGGGTTGGACAAAACTCTCGAATCGAATCGAATCGAGCGGTTCTTCATAAATTAAATACTCGAATGGGTATCCAAATCGAGAACCAATGAGTTGGTTCGATTCTCGGTTCTAGACGAAGAACCGAATCTAAATAATTTTTTAATTTTTTATATTGAATTAATTAAATTATTTTAATTTTTCTAAACAAATTAGCAAATTAACTAATTTAGCGATTAATGCTCCAACTCCCAAATCAAGCCCAGCCCAACCCAACATTTTTTTTCTTATTAAATCTTATTAGTTGAATAATTTTTAGTTTATTTGTGTTTGTTAGTTGTGTTTTTTCAATTGTACGTGTAGAGTTTCATAGTATAACAAGTCAAGCAATTGATAATAAAATCAAATAATTCGTTAGTATTACCAATACTTAAAAATATTTTATTCTTATAACTTTTAATTTATATTTCATTTTTTATGTAGACTGCTTGAAGTAAATTGATTATTGATATGGATCACCGATATTTTAGTATTAGTATCTACTTTTTTGTATATGTGTACATTGAATTAATCTTATTGGACAACTTTTTATTTATGTAGTGTTGATGTAAATACTAAAAAATTTAATTATCGAATCGAACCGAACCCGAACGGTTCTATAATTATATTTGGACCCGACGGTCCTATTTATTAAATATCTGAAGAGAACCGAACTGGACCATGTCCAGCCTTAATCCTCAATATCTTATCATTTCTTGGATAACCAGATATCTAACTTAACATCTTCATTTTTCAATGCTTATTTCTGGACATTTTGTCCTTTAATAGACTAACACTCAACACCTCAAAGAACGGTAGGTCTAATAAGTCCCTGTTTAGGCTGCATTTTATATAAAATGTATTTTTTCTCTCATCTTTTAAACCACATATTTTTCAATAAATTAATATTACAAGTTAAGCCAAAACTTTCCCATCTTTTTAACTCCACATTTTTCAAAAATCACTATTCCAAAATATATTTTTCCCTCAAAACACGTTTTAATGGAGCTCAAACAAGGGCTAACTATTGTACATAATTCTATTTTACCTTATAGGGATTTGTTATCATACATGATTCCTATAACACTTCTTAATCTCATCCATCCTCCTATTATCCTGTGAATTACTTTCTCTCCGATTAGTTCTTGTTGGGTGAGCTTTAGCGATTACTCAGTTCGGGTCCAACTAGTTTCTTGTTAATAATTGAACCTAAATGCCTAAAACAATCGCTTGTTGAGGCGATACTAAGCATCTTCCATAGAAACTCCATTATTATTCTTATTCCTACTATTACTAGTGTCGCATTGTTTGTATTCTATCAAGGTTCTGCCTAACATAAAACCTTTTAATTCCGAATTAGTCTTCCATAGTTTGGACTTACATTTTAACTCCCATTTAAGTTTTATTAGCTAAAACCACATTTCACAGAATAAGGCATTGGGTGGACTGAATGAAAATTTAGACAACTCTGTTTTATCCTCTATGTAAAAGTTTAATGCACAAAATAAAGCTATTCCTACCAGCCTGCCGATGAATGGACAAATGAGATCCTATTTTTCTTCTCTCTTTCTTTGAATGTGTTGTGGTGTGATCCAAATTCCATGTTTTTTGGGGTTTGGTAGAATAAAAGAAGTTTAAGGAGTTTGAATATTTAAGAGTCTAAATTAATAAAGACAGAATTTTATCAAGGATTGAGAATTTGTCTTGGAAAAGGAATTTAAGATGAAGAAAAACACTTTGGAGTGGAAAAGGGCAAAAAAGGAAAAAGGCAGCATGCCCAGTGCCGACTCCCCTAAACGAAATAGGGAACTTGGCGCTGTAGAGCTGGGCTAGGTGCCTTTGGCGCCGAGGAGCCACCGAGGTATTTTAATTTCATTTTTTCGAATTTTCGGACTCCTTCTTTATCTAGAACTCCAACAAAGATATATTTATATATATATTCCACATTGTATCTTCACATATAATTATGCAACAACATTTTGAAAGTTAGTGAACTTAGATTTCAATTGAGAAACTTGAGATCGATATTGTAAACAAAATTACTATTAATTTTAGTGGATTTTTTTCTCCGCCCGTGGTTTTTCCCATATTGAGTTTCCACATAAACATTTGTGTTTATTTTCTTCTTGTTTATTTCATTATCGTCATTATCTTGCGACCCAAAATTCATAATAAATGGTATTAGAGCTAGGTTGATTGTTCCATATGGCGACAATGAAATATGATATTTCGTTGTTGGAAAGAAACACGATATTTACCTTATGGCAAGTGAAGAAGCGAGCGGTTCTAACGCAGATGAATTTGGAGAAAGCCTTGCTTGATTTTGATAGGATGCCTGTTACTTGGATGCATGATGAAAAACAACGTGGGTATCGAAAAGCCCAATCAGAAATTCATGTACATCTTTCAAATCAAATTCTTCAGGATATTCTAAAGGAGAGAAGTGCCGTTGTGTTGTGGTTGAAGTTGGATTAACTTTGCATGACAAAGAGCTTGACCAGTAAGCCACACTTGAAACAAGGCTTGTATTCTCATCGGATATCTAAAGGTGCGTCATTAGATGATCCTTAACTTTGTTCAAAGAAATCATGGTTGATTTGGAGAGATTGAAAGTGAAGTATGACGAGGATGACATAGCGTTGATGTTGTTGTGTTCTTTGATACCATCATATGTGACTTTTAGAGATACTATTTTCTATAGTCGAGATACTTTAACTGTGGAAGATATCTATGATACTTTACTATCTAAGGAGAAGAAGATGAGGCATCTTGTTGGAGGATCTAGGAACCATGCTGAAGGGTTGATTGTGCGTGGAAGAAATTAAGATAAGAATCTTGGTAGAAATATGAGGGGTAGATCGAAATATAGACATGCTAAGAAGACATGTCACTATTGTAAGAAGAGTGGGCATAATAGAGCTGATTGCTATGCTTTGAAGCAACCTATTAGCATAGTGGATGCTGATATTGTAGAAGATTGACAAAGTGATGGAGAGCTTCTTGTGATTTCTAACATGGATTCCAAACTTTGTGAAGAATGAGTTCTAGACTCGACTTGTACTTTTATATGTGTCCCAACAGGGACTAGTTTTCAACGTATGAAGAAGTTTCAAGAGGTGCAGTGATTACGTGAAACAACGTCCCTTACAAAATTGTCGGAGTTGGTATAGTCAGAATTGGAATGTTCGATTAGGCGATCAGGACACTTTTAGATGTAAGGAATGTTTCAGAATTGAAGTGGAATCTCATATTTTTAAGTGCACTTAACTCAAAGAGTTATAGATACACTGGTGAAAGTGAAGTTTTGAAAGTGAGTTTGGGTGCTCTTGTTGGCATAAATGGACATAAAAGGTCTACACAATTGTACATTTTGCACGGTTTCACAGTAATTGGGGATACATCAGTTTCTAGTTCTTCTTTAATAGATGATGAATTTATAAAAGTTTGGCATATGATACTCGGACATATGAAAGAGAATAGCATGGCAGAGCTTAGTAGAATAAGACTTCTTGATGGGCACAAGATCAGCAAAATAATTTTTTGTGAGTATTGTGTTTTTGGAAAACAGAAAATAGTTAGATTCATGAAAGGAATACATAACACGAAAGGAACAATGAATATATCTATTCAGATCTTTAGGGACCGGCCATGGTACCATCAAAAGGAGGCCATTATTACTTGTTGACAATGATTGATGATTTCTCCAAGAAAGTTTGGGTATTCTTCTTGAAGCAGAAAAGTGATGTCTTTGGGACCTTTAAGGAGTAGAAAATATTGGTAGAAAAGCAGACTAAAAAGTAGGTGAAATGTCTACGTACAAATAATGGTTTGGAGTTTTGTTCAGATGAATTCAATATTTTCTACAGGGTTGAAAGCATCTTGAAACACTTGATAGTACCTGAAACTCCTCAACAGAATGATATGACAGAATGGATGAATAGAACTTTGATGAAAAAGGTTCGTTGTATACTTTCAAATTCTGGGTTGCCTAAGATTTTTTGGGGCTGAAGCTGTTACTACAACTTATTTTTTGATTAATCGCATACCCTCAGTTGCCATTGATAAAAAAGACACCATTGATTAAACCTTCTTATTCTATTTTGAAGATTTTTAGGTGTCCTGTTTATACTCATGTGGATAATGGGAAGTTGAAGCCTAGGTCAAGAAAATGCACCTTTCTTGGATATAAATTAGGTGTGAAGAGGTATAAATCGTGGTGTCTTGAGACAAGAAAGATGGTTGTTAATAGGGATGTAGTATTTAATGAACTTGCTATATTTCTTGGTTCACCTCTTGGGAATTTTGATAAAACTAAGGAACATGATCATTCAACTCAGGTAGAGTTGGAAATTGGTTCAGGTGAATAATCAGAGATTGCAGAACAATCTACTACAAATTAGTCCAGTTCGGTTAGCACACAGTAATATCTTGCCTACTTTGCCTATTCCACCAACATTACAGTGTTCTATACCTAAAGATAGACCTCCACAGAAGTATGAGAAAGCAAATTTGGTAGTTTATGCATTGAGTTTGGCTGAAGACATTGATTCCACTTAGGAGCCTGCTATATACTCAGAGGCGGTTAGTTACAGTGATTCTAACAGATGGATGATTGCTATGCATGATGAAACGAAGTTGTTGAGCAAAAATAACATTTGAGATTTTGTGAAATTACCTAGATGTAAAAAGGTTGTTCGCTGCAAATGGCTGTTCAAAAAAATGAAGGTATATCAGGGATTGAAGATGCTAGATACAAGGCTAGATTGGTGGCAAGGGCTATAGTCAGATTCCAGGTATTGACTTTACAGATATGTTCTCACCAGTTGTGAAGTATAGTTCCATCCAGGCTTTACTTGTAGTGGTTTAGAATGACTTGGAGCTTGAATAGATGGATGTCAAGATGATAAGTGTAATTTTTTACATTTGTTTGGGACCTAAAATAAAGATATTTGATAGTTCTTTTGACATGATATATTCTAAATTATTGCATTTTATGTTTAATAGGTTAAATTCCTTGAATTGAAAAGGAATTGAAGGAAGGAAGCAAAAAATGGTAAAATCTAAAGTACTAGGACTAACTTGCATTGTATGAAAGAATTGAGACCTTAGAAGCAAGGATTAATTTAATTGAGCATTGGATTTAATTGGACCTCAACTTGGATTTAAAATTAGACCAAAAAATTTGGTGGTTTAGGTTTGGTATATTTATATTCATATACACACGCACATGGGAGAAAAAAGAGAGGGATGCGGATTCGGAAGAAAAACATATATAAAAACAAAGAGAGAGCAA
>CAIGRB010092193.1:1026-35561 GCA_903798255.1 Fraxinus quadrangulata | reverse complement strand
ATATATGTTTAATTAATAAATTTATAAATATAAAAAAAAAAATATGAGATTTGAAATTTTAAACCTTAAAAAATCTGAAATTTGAAATTTTAAACATTATCTCTTAAATTTGAAATATGTGAAACTTAATCTATTAGTTATGAAATTTTCCCTTTTTTATTTCTTTACATTAGGTTTTTCATTTGGACTAGGGGTATAGCATAGCCCTGCCCCTCGCCACATCCGCCCCTGTGTAGAACAGCTTTGTTATTACTTTTATTGTACGACTCCTTTAACATAGTATTAACCTATCACATGGCTTGAGACAGTATTATAAAGATGAATTAATTTAGATGTACATTCTTAGATGACATTGTTGTCGACATCGTGAGAATTGTCCAAATCTATGTCATTGATTGCTTGAAGTAATACTAAAATCAATGTATAAAAAACTATCAATTCACAATAATATCACCCATGATGTCAAAGTTAATATACTGTAGCAAAACTGAATTAATATTAGTACTTTCTCATTTATTTAAAGAATTTTTTGTCGCACCTTTCAGGTTTCTTAAAACTATCAAAGTGGCATTAATATTAATGTGGCATGGGACATATGATTATAAATCAATGATTTATGACCAATTCTATTTGACATGTGATTTGTGGACGTTGATTTGTGAGCAATCGAACGTCAAACCACTACCTACACGACCACAATTTGTGACCACCACCAGAACCACTACCACATAACCACCATTTGCAAACTACCAACACCCACCAACAAAAATCACATCAAAACTCTGGATAAGATCTAATCAGATTGGAGAATGAAGAAACCACCACCACCTATATTACCACCAATTAACACCAACAAAAATAACCTCAAAACTTTAGATTAGATCAAACTGGAGGAGAAATAAACCACCCCAAAACTCCAAAAATATCCCCCAAATCAGTTCAAAATGATGGTCTCGCGAACGTCACAACGCGATGCTAAACGTGTGACCCTGCGGCGCTACACACAGTGGCCACTGCACGCTGCGAGCGATAGCCACCACGCATGATGGCTCGACGCGCTGAACGCAGTGGTCCTACAATTGTAGTTGTTGGTTTTCGTCGAGCGAGCGAGAGAGAGAGAGAGAGAGAGAGAGAGAGAGAGAGAGAGAGAGAGAGGGGGTTACAATTTATTGAAAGGGGTATGTGTGGGATGAGATAGGTGAGGAGAGTTATTATTAATATATTTATTTAATACATATTATGATTTATAAAATGTATACTTTAAAAATAGGCATATAATTTTCACTTATTTTAATTTCTATCAAACAGGCTATACTCCCTTTAGACAGTCATTGTCAGTTCTTGTAAGAAAAGAACGATAAAAGTCCTGAAAGAACAAGGGATGCATGCAGGCTAAAAAGAGTTTGACCTTTTTTTTAGCATGTATTCACATGTATTGTAATGAATCCATCCATTTTCGCTTAATCGACTTGTAGCATTAAGCCCTCATGTTTCACCAGTCTTAATAGATTATGCTGGTAGTTTTATCAAACGAAAGCCTACATCATTTTAACTCGTTTACTCGGACCCTCTTCCGGTCAATGAATAGGGAGTCGATTCTAATCTCTTAACAGGGGCATAGCCCAATAGAGTCCAGTGCTGGGGCCCAATCCAATTCATTTATTATTATTTTTTATTTTTTTAGTTTTAGGATATCTACCCTCAATTAGTAGATTTTTGTAGAGTTTTTACATTTTTTAATTTTAGAGGATGTAGGTTAGGCTTTTGAATTGGGGATGATGCATTAGTTCTTCTATATATGCCTTATTGTTTTTTTTTTTTTTCATGTTTTGTCGTGATTAATATGTTTTTAAAGCAATTAATGCGCAAATAATTGCATTCCTAACTTTTTACTAATTTTTCAAAATGATCCAAACGTTTAGGGTAACTCAAAAACCTACCTTTCATCTCCGTCTCTCTCACTTAGATGCTCACGCCTATCGTAACAGACTCCAAGCAAGAAGGCAAATGTCCAATTTACGCCAATTGCCGTCGTTTTCAATTTCATCTGCTCCCTCGTTACTTCAACTTCTTCGACATTGCCGACAGCAATAGGGTAAGTAATTTACCTTATTTTGTCTTCGTTTTACTGCTAGTTTTACTTCTATTTTGTACATCAATCTCTTTGGGCACTTGTGGAATATTGCTTTAGTGTGAATTCTACCGGTTGCTACTTTTCGGAATATTTTGGAGCGTGCCCATGCAATAGAACTATCAAGTTCCACGTGCCCGCACTAAACAATATTTCTGGCTCCACCCCATCTCTTAGAGGGTGATTTGTCAATATGTGCATATCTTTCATTGCTGTTCCAGTACAAAATGATCCGATTAGTACAAGCATGTGACCAACTATCACATGTTCACGATGAGTACACAAAAACACGGTTGCAACACAAGGTTTAAAAACCAGTATGAAATCCAACTACCCTGTTATAAACCAAGGAAATACTATCCTCCTGCAACTGACATGGGATAAGGCATGGATACTTCCACGATTCACCCTACAAGTTGACGACACACAAACTGGATAGACCATGATAGTCAATTTTAAGGAACCAGAACACTCTTGACCCTGCTAAAATATTTTGCACTAACTAACTAACTAGCCCAAAATGTTTAAGCCCGTTGTGTACCATTAACAATAGCACAATCTCCATCACCCATTCTGTCTAATCCACTCTTCTGCGATGCAAATTTTAGAATTTCAAGCGCCTCATTTCCCGAAAATTTCAAATCTAGTTGAGAAAACATTAACATCATAAATTACACAATAAAATGGGTAACAATAACACGACCACTAAAACCATGATTATGATCCCATTTAAATCGTATACAACAATAATTTTTTTTAAACTTTTTTTTTAGGGGAGGAGGGGGGTGGGGGTAGAATGCAGTTTTTAACAAACACCACAATCATATGTGTATACCTTGAGCAAGGTGGGAAGGAGAGACAGAGGACGGTGAAGAGAGAGAAGTATAGCCTGCTCATATTAGCTTTCCTCTCTGTGGTGCTGAAATTGGTAAGCTCGATACTTCCATGGCCAACTCGTGTCTACGTGTGAGAGAAGAAATTAACCTCCATTTTGCACGTGATAGAGGTACAATCCGAATTCGGAATGATGTGGTCCGGTCTACGTTCACCCGATCCAGAATATATGGGCTATGAACTGACCTGTTTAAATAGTCTCGTCTTATTATAGTTACTAGTGGTACACCGTGCGTTGCATAATTAAAGTTATTTTTTTCTAAGTGATATTGTTAAAATGAGAATCCATTTTAGAATATATATATATAAATATCTAATGATATACATTGAATAATGTGCTTTCTCATTCGTATCCACTACCATAGAATCTGAAAGTACAGTATTTCTTTAGTTTTGCAAGCATATTCATTAAAAACAGGCGCATATATTATAGAGAAAACCTACTACAGGGTATTTGCAAGCACTGTAGGATTAGAACTTATTATCCAAACAATAATTCCATTGCATTTTTTGTTCACACATGCACCTAATAAATTTACAAGTTCCAATCTTAGGATCATGTAGTAGATATATTCATTCCTGTCAATTTTATTCTGATGCCCGACAAAATTGCCCAAGAAAGAACAGAAAATACACCAAAATTTTCGTCTATCATTTACGCTACCAAATCAATACAATAAACAACCTACACGGAAAAATAATTAAAATATCAATTTTCCTTTTCCTGATATCTCAAAAATTCAATAGAATACAAACAAATCAAGAATTGAGAGAGTCTTTACTTAGACTTCACAACAGCTAAGAGTGAAATAGATTTCATACATTTCATTACTTTATATACATTACCATAATACATTGTGCATGCTCAACAAACAAATGCAGTTTCCAAAAACTAAAATGCAGCTCATGTCATCCATAAATTGTAATATGGTCTTATACAAAATAGTCATTTAGTCAAAAGGACTTCAAAAAACAATTTTTTGGTTGTTGCTCATTTGCCCATGTTGTTGCCACAGTTTTTGCAAAATGATTCCCAGTATTTGCATTTAGCAAAAAGCAAAAACAACTTAGTTGTTATTTGAACTGTTGAAGGCATGGGACAATTACTTTGTTGTAGTGATGATGTTGTCAGGTTGATGAACTGCATTCCTTTCATCTTTAGGAATGTCGGATGATATCATCTTCTATTTTTTTGGTTGCTCAACAATTTATGTTTCAAAGACCATATTTCTTCGTGTAGTAGGTGGGAATTGTTGACTGCTTTTAGAGAAATCTGTGCAATTGAATGAAGCTTTGTTCTTCGCGTCATATGGAGACACTATTGGAGATCCTTCTTCAAGTTCACGGTTGTCATCAAGAATATATATCACATCAAACTTCGGTTGGTTAGTTTTTGCGGGTTTCCTACTTTCATGTAAATGAAGTGGTTTTCATCCATGTAGTTGGACTTATGAGCACCAATGACATGATATGGCTGTATATAAAAGATTAAACAATATATTATCAAGTTATGTAAGTGGGGAAATTTGTTGAATGTAATAATTAATACATAGAAACTTTACCATCATACTATCTTTCATTATTTTCTCAGCTGGAAGGCGCAAGAATTTTTTACCACATCGCCGAATAATGATGCAGTAATGTTACCAGTGTGATCTCCAATGTTAACATCGCACCATGCTCTGGGGAAAAATTTTCAATTTAGTATTAAGCACAATCTGAATTTTACTGAAGTTAAACTATATAAAGAATGATTATTTTTGTTACATAGTAATATATCTATCATTATTACCTTGGAATTGCTCTTGCATGCATGTACTTGCAATAAATGCAAAGATACATTTCATTCAATTGAGCAAAGGACATCCAACCACAAGTGTCACGTGCCATATACCAAAGTGATTGAGTTGTTGTCTTCATTTCTACCTTAACCCTTATCCAGAATGGTTTGGCTGAAGTAATTACAAGGAATGTTCGCATATTTTTTTATTGAAAAACTGTTTTTGCAAACTGGAAAGAATTCTAACGAAAGAGATCAGTTGTATAGTGTCAATTCTATTATTTAATATATCGTTTATGTGTTTTCTGAAATATCTTTGACGTAGATGATTTTGTTCTTCAGAAGAGGTGAAATAGTGGAAGTATTGGGTAAATCATACATCTTTTGAGTCATCATCTTTGTCAACATTTCTTTGTTTCTTTCCATCCTTAAACGGTAGGCAATGATAAGTGAAAAAATATGTAAACAATCAAATAAAATAAAGTCCTAGGAAATGAGTAAGGGAATTTTAAAAAAATTACGAATAACAAAACAAGTGTACTAACCATTTTCTCAGTTGAACAAGTTTTTCAAACTTTGGGTCTATGAAGATTGAGTTGTTTGCTTTTGTGGACAACGATACTCCTATTGAATATATTACAATTGTGTAGGCAAATTAAAATTTATTTGTAGCACGTGATATGTTAAAAGAAACTATTAAAATCTAAGTTTATTTACCTTTGAATGACATCAGCTTTAATTGGTTACCGACAATCATTGATTTTTCATAAGGCAGTCAGTAATCTAAGCTCCTTCATGGTCTAAAAAATTGTCCCAGATAAATAATATAATTGCTTGCAATCTGCATATGAAATTATAAAAAATTCAATTAATTTCAATAGTTAGGAAATTATTGGTCTGTGTTTAAAAGTTTAACTTGATGTATACTTAACTTTCATTGACAAGAACAATGTCCTAGACGGTTGAATCTGCATTTGTTTTTGGAATTTTCTGTTTTGGACGAACATCAACTGCTATACCTACAAATGCTGCAAAAAAAAAAAATCGTTAGTTTTTTGTGATATGCATTAGTGTGAAAGCATAGTTGTGTAATGAATACATTCATGGTAATAGTTTGATTTACCTATTTCAATGTCCATGTCTATATAATTGTAAAATTCATCAAATGTTGTAAACTGGAAACATGACTCCACAAGAGGAATGTGGTCTTCTTTTATTTCTTATATCCTAGTTGAACCACTAATTGTCCATTGTGTATTTCCACAAGTCGGTCTAAATCGTTCATTTGTTTGCTTCACGTATGCATTTGAGATCAAGTATGTCTTTGATGGTACCAATGTATTTTTAAGAACTTTAATGTTATGAGCAAATATAGTTGCTTGGACTTTGTTTTCCTACATGAGTTATTAATATGTAAACATAAGATAAAATTTAACATAGTAAATTTATTTTCAAATTTAAGTATGTATGTAAAATAAAACAAATAAGTTTAAACAATTTAGTGTTCAAATGCGCAGTTTGATGTATGGTAATTTTGAACACATGGTTTTATATTAATTATTTCAACTTCAAATAAAAATTTCAGTTCATATGACACGAACTTTGAAGAAGATATGAAGGATTTTCAGAAAGAAATCAACCAAAGTTGGAATAATGATTCCATATTGTTAGACACAATCTTGTAACTCTTTCATGTAAGCACAAAAATGACCATGGTCTTTCATTAATTGGAGTTTATGTTAATGAGAAAAAGAAGAGTAATAAACTGTAATACAACATTCAATTCTAATTGAAGAAAGAAAAAAAAACATATATCAACAGTTTATTATCTCACAAATGCATGTTTTGATTGAGCTTACAGTACAAAAGAAAAGAAGGAAATCTATGATGCATCAAATCTGAATTATGTAAAATGTAGTAGTTACAGATAAGTTGGAACAATTGAAGGTGTTAAAATGTGCAGCTTAATGTAGGATTATCGATATATGCAGAAGAAAATTTCTGTAGAAAACTTACAGCAGTATCCATTAACCAAAGGTACTGATACATTCTATTCCCCTTGTGTGATGCTCTTGAAGCCCTTTTTTCTTCAATGATCACTTTACACGTCCATCTGATTTCTCGTGTTGCTATCTCAGGGATTAGTTTGTAATTCGATTCCATGTTTACTACTAGAAAATGGAAATAAGAGAAATAAATCAAAAAAATGTTGGAAACTTAGTACTATAATATTTGTTATTATTCATACTTGTATGGGTATAAGAGAAAAGAAAAAATATAAAGAAAGAGAGAAAATCATTTACATTGCTTCTTGTATCTCTGCAAAATAAAAGCGGTCTTTTCTTCTTTCTTCTCTATATATATCTTCTATATATATATATATACTTACATCTGTATATAGAAGCTTATGTTTGTGTAGTAATAATAGGGTCTTAAAATAGATAGATGAATAGGAAATTTATATGATATAGCACAGTTTCCAAATTACATGTTCGTAAGAGATCGTGCTGATTTGTAAAATAGAGGCTGCTTTATTTTTTCTATACTATATACTATACTNTACATGTTCGTAAGAGATCGTGCTGATTTGTAAAATAGAGGCTGCTTTATTTTTTCTATACTATATACTATACTGTGTGTGTGTGTGTGTGTGTGTGGAGTAGTACAATTGTCGAGTACATAAATGAATAGACAGATAAGTGAGAAAGTACAATATTCAGATTAGCTGTCATAGCATGCCATGCTTTTACTATAAAAGTAGTGTGATATGGTATGGGGGTTAGGTTGACTATATATATAATATATAAAAGTAATATGATATGACAAGACATTAAGGACATCCCAATAAGTTTAAAAATACATATAAATTAGTAAAAATGCTAGCTATTTGACACAGTAAAAATATTCAATTTTTATGAATACTTAAAAGAAATTTATATGTTTTTTTGACCAAAATTGAAACAAGATAAACACAAGCAAGGAAATGATGTGATGAAATTTAAGCAATGGAAGCAATAAAGGTACTAGAACTTTCGTGTTGTAATGCATGGAGAGACCCCTGTTTCGACTAACGAAACCAATAATTTCATGTACCAATCGCGATGATGACCTAGAAAAAATAAATCATAATTTGAATATGTTCAAACACAAGTTTAATGCCAGAAACTTCAAATGCTTAAATTCCTATGATTATAAATCATATTGCAAAACATATATTAAAAAAATCAATCCATGAAAAGTTTATAACACCATGATTTATCAACAAGTATCATAATGATCTGTAGTTATGACTGAATTGATGAAGAAAATAAGGTGTGCAGAGGAAGAAATGGTACTTGTTTATCTAAAGGTTAAATTTGGTAATTCATACTGGTCAAAGGCTTATTCTAGGAGATAGTGTCAATTTAAAAAAAAAGAACATTCGGCTATAGATAGAGAAAACTTAAAACCTAACCACATTACATCATAGAATGCTACCTACACATCTGTGATTGTTGATGCTCTCAAAGAATCCAAAATCAGATAAGTATTATGGGTCAATTTATGCACCTGCAAAAGCACACAATAACGCAAATCAGATCTTAAAACAACTAAAATATATTAGAACACTATCCATACAAAACCAATTTTGGTCTAGAAAGCATTAAATATCTCCAAGAATACTAACACAAATTAGATCTCAAAATATGAGAATTAACTACATGTCTGTTGATGAAATTTGCCATTATATTATTTTAGGGACTAAGTTTTCTGAAAAAGAATACAATCAGTAAATAAACTAAGACATAAATTTCCACTACCTATATAATATGATTAAGCTCTAAACATATTCAGTATTTTATTTATTTGGAAAATATCCATGAGTGAGAAGAAAAGTAAATTGCAGTATACCGTAGTAGTAATATATACAAAACTCTAAATGAAAAAAAAATGTTTTGCTAGTGTTTCGTTAGGCATAAATGCCGCCACAAGCAATTTCACCTTCCCTTGTAGCAACAAACTACCAAATTTGACAATTGGATTAAAGAAAAGAGGGCTAAAGGTTAGAATGTCACCAGCAAAATGATATTTTGGAGTAACTTGCACCCATTTTAATGGCAGCACAACACAAAGAAACTAAAGCAATTAAAGTAAATGCTCAACAAAACAAAAGTAGAAAAGACGGTTAGTAAAATTTGAGGCATTGCATTAGAATGAAGGAATTTGCCTATCAAGAAATTTAAAAATTCAATTTCTTCAAGTTTTTTAAGAGACCCATTTGCAAAAACATGACTTGACTGAAATATTACAGTTGATTTTTAGGAATTTCTTGATGTATTTAGGAACTTGAGATTCAGTTGGTTTTTTACAGTTCTAACAACAGATTTCATGAATCAAGATTTTACAATTTCTAAATATTACACGAATTTGTTCATTTGACATTCTGTGAGTAAACAAAATTGAAAGAGAAGAAAACTGAACAAAAATCACATACTCAATTTTTTTTATTTACAGTACTCTGCGTCCTCCGTCGCCGCCGTCTCCAGCTCCAATCTCCAGGCGGAATACAATCCCGTGGTAGCGATAATGAAGAAGAACAAAAGCTCTGTGATTTTACCAAGAGCCAGTGTACTCAAAGGAGAAGAACGAAAGGAATTCCTCTTCCATTTTCTTAGGGTTTACGTGAAATGAAAAGTAAAGAGATTGATATTGCGGTGATTTTACGATAAGCTAGCGTACTTATAGAAGAAGAACGAAAGGAATTCCTCTTCCATTTTCTTAGGGTGTACGTGTATTGAAAAGTAAAGAGATTGATATGTAAATGAAAATGAGATTGAAATTTACGTTAAATGAAGAATCAATGTAAATGAAAATGAAATTGAAGTTGAAATTCATGCGGAATGAAGTAATATGGATCAAATTTCAAGATATTTTAAAGTGCGATTTAAGGCATGTTTGGATGTCATTTTCTACAAAAAAATATTTAAAAGTTGGTTTAAGTCATGTTTGGATGCCCTTTTCAAAAAAAAGTAATTTAAAGTGGTGTAATTTATAAAATGTTAGAACACTAAATTATTTTTATATATATGACATCAGGATGAGGTGAGCATGATGCCTTATGAATACTAACAAACTCTCCTCTTTTATATATTGTAGTGATTACAAGTTTTTAACTTGGCGTCTTAGCCGAGGTATTTATCTTTTTTATTTTAATTTTCACCCTTATTTATTTAGTCCATGTTTGTCTACATTCTAAAAAATTCACTGTTCAAAACTCCATTTTTTTCAAAAAAATGGCCAACTAACAAGGGCTTAATTTCTCTCGTCCATTTCCAAAATTTTCTTATTCTCAAGTATTTTTCAAATGTAAATATATACTTCTTGCATCTCTCCTTTTATTTTCATTGTTGTATTGGTGGCCGAAATTTAAGCTAAATAAATATATATCTCTTAGAGTATCTTCAATGGTTACACCAAATTTTCCTTTTATTTTCATTTTTGTATTGGTGGCTAAAATTTAAGCTAAAAAAATCATATATCTCTTAGAGCATCTTAATACCAAATTTTACATAAAGAAAATAAGGATATAGATGGAACAAAAATTTGGTGTAAAGGAAAATGGAGAGCAAAATGGAAAATAATGAATTACAAAAAAATTGGTATAAATGAATAATGTTATACTAACACTATTAAATTTTAGTGTAT
The DNA here is from genome assembly GCA_903798255.1 of Fraxinus quadrangulata. Classification (NCBI taxonomy): domain Eukaryota; kingdom Viridiplantae; phylum Streptophyta; class Magnoliopsida; order Lamiales; family Oleaceae; genus Fraxinus; species Fraxinus quadrangulata. Next base: position 25,071 of record CAIGRB010092193.1, on the reverse strand, counting down.
CATTGGAGATGATCTTATCATAAGAATTAGTAGCATGCTTAAAGTTACTTTTTATTAGGGTCAACTCTTATCATCTTGGAGGCTTTAGGCGACAACCTTTTGAAGCGTTAGAATTTGGGTGTGACCCGAATTCCTTATTTGAAGTATTGAAAAATTCTAAATAAAGTGTACGTCAACAAGAATTCAGTTTGGAATGCTATTGAAGTCTATGTCAAGTTGAAATTCTATTTTGGAAGTCCACTGTGAGTTGAAATTTGTTTTAGACTCGATTTTTTGCTATCATACTTCATCAACAATTATATTAGGAGGGTTTGAACATCACATATATGTTCCTTATAAATATTAGGCTCCTCTATACTATTTTAAAATGTAAGAAAGTGATTACTAACTTTTAAGATCATTTTAATTTTTCTCATTCTCCATTATTTGTGGTGCAGTAAAATCTCCTAATTTCCCTAGCATATTTTCTTGTCTTCTTTTATTATTTTGCTTGTGATCAAATATTTCATTATTATGCCATATAATTTTAACAATAAAACGGTAGTTGGTTTCATATCAAGTTGTATCGAGCAATACGTAATCATTGAATTCTCAACAATTGGTATCAGAAAGATTCTGGGCATAATTAACAAAACAAGTGGTATCAGAACAATTCTATATCTTGTTTGTTTCACAACATGAAGAATAATACATTTTTTTCTACATAAATGAAAAAATCTTCTCTACTGAAAATTAAAGACATTTCATTAAATTAAAAAGACAAAAATAGTAGGCTGTTGAACTCTTGAACTCAATAAAAACAAAGAATAATTGTAGTAGCGATACCAAACATTTTATTTAGTAGCAGACTTTACCCAAACCTTTCATTTGTACTACACACGGTACCAAACCTTTCAAAAATTAGCATTTAGAGTCTAATCTGACTGAATCCGTTAGTTCATATGTTAGTTGACCAAAAGTCAATGGTTAGCACAAATTTTGACTAATTTTTAAAGGGCAAAAGATTCAACTTACATTTTTCATATAAAATAATTTAATAAAAAAACCAAAAAAATAAAAATAAAATAAAATAGACAGTGGGTGTTGGAATCTGAAGGCATCCAAAGTAGACGGTTGGTGGTGAGGATGAGAAGACCGCATTTCAGGCGTGGGAAGGCTGAGAGGTCTTCGAAGATGAGGTCCACGGTTGTGAGGGATGGAGGTTCACGATTGTCTACGGTCTTTGGAGAGGAGGGCCATGGTGAAGATGGCCCCCGAGCCTTGCCCGAACTCTGTGTTTGTGTCTGGGTAGGACTTTTTGAAGAAGAGAAATTTGATCGTGATACCTTGCGAGATGTCATTGTCCCACATAACGGCGGTAGGGATGCTGCAGTGGGATCATATGGAGAGCGAGTCAAGTATCGCGCTTGTGAAAGAGGATGGGGAGAGCAAGATGGTGCCAAAGTTCATGATGGAGTTACAGGGATTGAAGGTTTTGGATGGTGAAGACCCTCGAAAGATACTGCATTTTAAACCACGGATTAAAGGGAATTGGAGTGGCCAACCAGTGATGGAGAAGAACACTTGTTATCAGATACAGTAGGGATCTATACAACGGCGTGAGAGGTGGAGGTCCAAGGTCTTCAGAGAGGAGGTCCACGGTCGACAGTCGGAAGAAAGTCCCCGACCATGATCTCCGAGTGAGAATAGAATTTTTGTTACTCTTGCAAGAAGAAATTTGAAGGGGAAGGTGGATTTTTGTTACTCTTGAATTTCTGATATTGCCTCAGGTGGTTGTGTGGTGGATGGCTGAGGATGGGTGGATTTGGTTGTTGTGATGTGACTGTGTGTGTGACTCGACATTAGCGACGACGATTGCCCAATGGTGGATGGGTGGATTGAGATTTGGATATGGGGGTAGGAGTGGAGAAGATGGTAAATTATTTTTCTTTTATTTCTTAGTTTTTTATTTAATTGTTTTAATTATTTTATATGAAAAATGTAAACGAACCCCTTTACCCTTTAAAAATTAGTCAAAATTTATGTTGACCATTGACTTTTGGTCAACTAACAGATGAACTAATGGATTCCATAGGTTAGAATCCAAATGCTAATTTTTGAAAGATTTGGTACCGTGGGTAGTATAAATGAAAAGTTTGGAAAAAATCTGCTACTAAATGAAATGTTTTGGTACCGCTGCTACAATTATCCCTAAAAATAATTAGTTTATTTTGATCTTTCCCTCATTTGTTTTCTTAATATACACTTCATGTTCAAGCTGACTTCTTTTTTATTAAAACATTCATAATATTCACATTTTGGGCCCGCTGGGAGGGTTTCCATTATTGCACAAGAAATTTCTTCTACTTTAAGCCCTATATTTGAATCACATTAAAATTTTTATTTTCATTCTTCTACTCATTTTCAGTCGCACATTCTTTAATAAAATAATATTTTATATCACATCAATAACTTTTCCTTCTTTTTCAACCACACATTCTCCATCAATCTACTATTCCAAAATACATTATTCCAAAACAATGTGGCTCAGACACACCCTAAATCAACTTTCTTTTAAGGTCCTTCTAACCTATATTTGTACTCCATTTTTTCAAAAATTTATTTTCAATTGCGCATTTTCCATAAAATAAATTTATACATAAATCCAAAAAATTTCCTTACTTTTTAACTACACATTTTCCAACAAAACAATATTACACAATGCATTTTGGCCCAAAAAAGGGTTCAAATGGAGGCTAACGGGATGTGCTATGGGTACATACACATGGCGGCTCCTTATTGGGGGGGCCGCCTCACGTGACAGGCAACCCCTCAATATGAGGTCATGTGTACATTATGGACACCATTATGATGTCAATTATGTACACTTAGCATTTTTCGGGAACTAACTAGATAAAATACTTTTAAAAAATTACCTAGAAACTTAAATTTTCAAAAATTTGTCAAACGAACCGGGCTTAAAAGAACTACCTAACGACTTTGCAACATGCCTCTTTATAAGAGTGCCCGACAGCAACAACCGAGTAAATGTTCTTATGAATTAAGGCTTGTGGGCCCGTGTCAACGAATTTGTCCCAAACTGTAAAAAAATAGAGTAAAAAATTATTCAAATTATACGTAACTACTCATATTTCACTTGGTGATGTCAACCTATGTCAACAAAATTCAAATGTAAATCGCATTAAATTGCTTTAATTTGCATGGCACCGATTCATGACTCATCTAAATCCCACCATTTTTTCATCTTCAAAACCTCCATTTTTCTCTCTCTCTAGAAGAAAAAATGGGAGATAAAACAACATTCCCGTCCCGTCCTAATAACGATGAATGATTCTGAGGTACAATTTTATCTATTTCTATGCACTGAAATATTTGTTGATTTGATTGTAGTCAAAAGTGGTTTCTTGCACTAATCATGTGTGTTCTTCATCTTTTCTTAAAATCAAAAAATGAAACAAACATAATCATTGAGAAAATCCATTTACAATCAATGCGTTCATATTTTAAAAAGATTTTGATTTAGCATGCCAAAGCAACAAAAAGAAAGCTTCTTTCTGTTCTGCCTCTACTTTTTGTTGGCAACTATGATACTGTTCCTTTATCCAGAAACTGAGGGGTTTGCATTAATTAGGCGACTCATATTTAATAAAGGGAAAAATCATTCATTTAAACCATGCGATTATTTTAGTGAGATTTTGGTTTCATTGTATCCTGCGAAGGGCATGAATAATGTTTTAAGATAGTTAAGATTGGACATTTCTTGAAGTTCATCTCTACTTTTTATTCAAGTTTGTCTTTCCCTCTCAAGACTGTTTAGGATAAATGTCAAAAATGATGCAAAAAAAACCGACGAAAATGATTATTATGAGCGCTTATCTGCTAAATTATGAGATGAGCTTCCTAATTTCATCTGTATCAATTGAATTAGCTTCTATCTGATTATTGTTGTTTTATAGAATGAACAAAGTTCTAGCATATTTTAATAATTTCTAGACAATCCAATCTACTTTCCGAGTTGTACTGCTATTAGTGTTTGTTGCTTCTATGTCCTCCGGTTACATTACCTAAATGCTCGATTCCAATCCCCATCCGGTGCAAAACCATCATTCCTTTAAAAAAAACATATCAAGAAAGCTGAGCGTGGCAAAGGTGAATCAAGTGGGCAGCATGCCTCTATATTGCTAATTATATAATGCAATAAGTCCTCATAAGAGTACATTTTTTTAGCTTATTGGCAGCACTTCTTCTAACATTCAATGATTAGGATAGCTTAAAAGTTTTTATTCACTCATTTTTTCCCTCTGGTTATTACTTATTCAGACCTTTTTCTTGCATTTATATTGGATAACTGTATAAGAAAGCCATGGTAGCTATATGGTTTTTAAGGTGAACAGCCATGGTAATAATTATCGAACATATACTATAGTGTAGACGTGAATTAATTGTTAAATTTTTCGAGACTTATTGATTGAGCTCGATCTATTTACTTGCAGGAAAGAAGTACTAGAATTATGGATGCTAGCACGAAAGATGGGACTATAGATATTTCTAGGAAACCAGAAATGAAAGGAAAAACTGGTGGATGGAGATCAGGAATGCTATTGCTCGGTATTTACATTGTTGTCTTATTTTCTGTCTAATATAGTATGCCAAATGTGGATTGCATAGATTTTCACTTTTCAAGGTTGTTTCGTTTATTTAAGTCTTTAGTAAATTGTATTTGATCTGTTGTTCAGTCATCGAGGGACTTGCGGCGCTTGCATTCTCTGGAGTGGAAGTAAACATGGTTCTATTTTCAAAGTCGGTATTGAGGCAGTCGAATGCAGACGCAGCTAACACATTTAGCATATGGATGGGAACTCTTAACATCTGCACTCTGTTTGGTGCTTATCTTAGTGACTCATACTTAGGAAGATACCTCACTTGTGTTGTATTTCAGGTTGTTTTAGTCATTGTAAGTAAACTTGCCTACATTCTCTAAAGCACTTTTTAACCATATACGTAAAATTCTGGGGAAAAACTATTTAAAGATTTGATTGATTCTGAAGTTTTTGTTGCTTTTTTAGGGACTGGTGCTATTATCTTTGTCGACTCAGGCATTCATGCTTGAACCAAAGGGTTGTGGGAAAATTGGAGAGCTATGCAACCCTCAATCACGAGGAGAAATTGCTCTTTTTAACATATCAATTTACTTGCTAGCTCTAGGAAGCGGGGCTATGGAACCGGCACTTGCAGCTTTGGGAGCAGATCAATTCGATGAAGAAGATTCTAAAGAAAATAAGTCGAAAACTGCATTTTTCAGCTATTATTACGTTGCACTAAACCTAGGATCCTTGATTGCAGAGACTGTGTTGGTTTATGTAGAAAACTTGGGGAAATGGGTGTTGGCCTTCTGGATATCTACCACTTCTGGTTTAGTAGCATTGATTTTACTGCTAAGTGGGACCTGTAGCTATCGACACATTAAGCCTTCTGGAAATCCCGTATCCAGGTTTTCGCAGGTGCTTGTCGCCTCTATGAGGAAAATAAATCTCGACGGAGAGGGGCTTTATGAAGCTCCTCATAAGGATGAAAAGGAAAGGGCTCGAAGAAATATATCACATACAGATGATTTCAAGTTAATTTACATTGTTATGAATGCAAGTTATTATGAATTTGTTTCTACTCCTTCTCAATAGGCACTAACGAACGGTCATTTCAAAAACAGGTTTCTTGATTAACCCCAGAAGATGCAATCTTGTTAACTAGTACACGCCAAAATCCTAATCCATGGCGCCTCTGCACCGTTACACAAGTTGAGGAGGTCAAATGCGTATTTCGACTGCTTCCAATATGGCTCTGCACAATTTTGGCCTCTATAGTATTTGTACAAGTCCTTTCTCTGTTTTGTAGAACAAGGAGCTGCAATGGACAGAGAGATCTCCAGCTTCCACATCCCCCCAGCCAGCATGACTGCCTTTGACATTATAAGCACCTCAACTTTTATTCTCTGTTATGAAAAAGTGATAGTTCCTCTATACATCAAACTAACAAGACGGGAGCCAAACCCTCCTAGCGAGCTACAGAGAATAGGAATCGGAATGGTTATATCGATTATAGGCATGATAGTCGCAGGCCTAGTTGAGCAATATCGTCTAAGGCATGCAGATGTAAGAGAAACAAGTTCTTTAAGTATTTTTTGGCAGATTCCACAATACGTGCTCGTGGGAGTTTCTGAAGCATTCATATACGTTGCGCAATGGGAATTCTTTGCGTCTCAAATACCGGATGGGCTGAAGAGCTTGGGGCTTGGCTTATCAATGTCTTCTTCAGCATTAGGTAGTTACTTGTCCAGCATAATATTGAGCCTAGTGATGAAGATCACATCGAAGCATGGGAAACCAGGATGGGTACCTCCAAATTTAAATGATGGACATTTGGATAGATATTTTTTCCTCTCAGCAGCTTTGATTGCATTGGATCTTGTACTCTTTGTCGTATGTGCTAACCGTTACAAGTGTATAGCATTAGAGAAACGAAATGAAGAAAAGGAAACAGAGGCTCTACCTTGAGTTGATGAACCTTTGGGGCTAGGCAACAGTTGAGATGTTAAACAAGTGTACAAGGGAAAAGAATGTAGTCTAAACAATCAAAATTTGGCTTTTCTATTATTCAGATAGCTAAACATTGATTTGAGTTTTTCATTCCAATTCCACAATACATTAAACTATGCATGTTTGTATCAAATCTTGTTGTTTATATGTGCTATTTTTGTTGCTTCATAAATGATGGTTATTTTCTATAGTCGTAGTCAAGTATTGTGAAGTTGTCTTATCAATTGTCATTAGGGCTATCAGTGGATTGAATTTTGATTCGAATCCAATGAAATCAATGGGAAATAAATTTAGGGGATCAGTCCGATAATCCAATCAAGATCTAAATCCTATAATTCGTTGACTAAATGGAGCAAATATGGATATAAGTCAATCCGATCCAACTTGTTACATTAATATAATATATTTTATATATTACCGCATAATTTATTACAAATAATTTTTTTCATTTGGATACTTGTATTATGAGTTATGACTTTCAATGAAGAATTTCAAACCTATCAAATTCCAATATAAATTAATATATATTATAATAAATTTTGTATTGAGATTAAGGATCCCATTTTAAAACATTTTGGATCAGATATTCGATAATATAGCAAATTGGATATGGATTTAAAATCAAATATCCGTTGGATAATCAGATCAAATTGGATCTATGAATTATTTTTAACGGATCGGATATGAGCAAGTCCAGTCCATGTCCGATCCATTTACAGCTTTATTTGTTACTACTATTTTCGTCCTACAAAGATAGACTTACTTATCTTTTTTATTTGTCCCAAATTATTGACTTTTTTTCTTGTTGGGAGTATATTAATGGCTTAATTTTCTATTATGTCCTTATATAGCCAGATTTGATGGTTATTATTGTGTAAAAATAATATTTTAAATTGTGATTTTTTGGAGAATGTGCGATTAAAAAGTGGAAAAAAATTGAATTTACGTACAAAATATTTTATTGTGTGAATGTGTTTTTAAAAATGAATATGAGAAATAAATTGTTTTGTTTTAAAGGGAGACAACACATGGGAATGTACTTTATTATCAACTTATATGAACTAGTATTATTCAATTTAGGGGTATATTAGGAATAATGCAAATAGATTTTATAATTCCCAACATATATTAATTAAGTTTTTGTGTGAAAGTAGAATCAAGTCTATCTTTATGAAATAAAGTATTGTGTCACTTTTATATCATTTTATTTGACATTGCCCTTCCCAAATGTTACATATAATTAGGTATGGGCGTGATTAGGTTCAATTTCGATTTCAAGAGGACTGGAATCAAACTGAAAATCAATTGTTCTTTTATAATGGAACTGGAACCGAATTGTTCGGATTTGGTTTGGTTCGATTCCATAACCAAACTTTTGAAAAGGAAGAGTTAAGTTTTGTGAAAATAAATTGAAAAAGGGTCAATTGCTTAATTAGAATTGTTCTAATGATTTTGAAATCGGATAGTCCTAAATTTCAAGAAACCAAAACCATTTAAAAACATACTACAAAATCGAATTGAACCAATCGATTTGCTCACGTTCTAATTCAACTACATTGGGTTCGATTTGTTTCCCCATTCCTACTTATGATGTTATTGTTTTTGTCAACTTCACGTAAAGGTAGGGGTGGGTGTGTAATTTTTTTTACACATTAGTCCGATTTAAAATTTTTTTTTAGTCAAATCCTGAATTCGTCTCTGATTAAAGCTCTTATTTTCTTTTTCAACACTGCACATTTAAAATTAGGATTTATCTATGTATACATAGATGTACACATAAATGTGTACATAATGTGACTATAGCGCAGACCCCATCCCCACTCACATTATATATATCTCTATGTGTACATAAGTGTACTATATGTGTATATAAGTGTACACATAGTATGACTTAAAATTATCTACATATTTGTCAACAAGTCAAATTTCAATGCATCAAAGCAATCAAAAGGAAAAATGTATATCTATCCATGGGTACATTTTAATTAAAAGTAACTTGAATGTATATATGTTTTGCTCGTTATCCTCATCCCAAGATTTAGGGTGTGTTTGAGCCACATTAATTTGAAAGAATGTATTTTGAAATAGTAGATTGATGGAAAATATATGATTGAAAAAGAAGGAAAAGTTACTGATGTGATGGAAACTATTATTTTATTAAAGAATGTGTGGAAAATGAATAGAATAATGAGAATGAAAAAAATAATGTGGTCCAAACAGAGGCTCAATATTATGAAAATCGAAAAAAAAGATATAAAAAAGTTTGTTATGGGATTGCCTTAACTAGCATGAGATTTGACTTCTTGAAGCTTTCTATATGAGTTCGATGACCGTAATAATCAAAAGTACTGGATTTCGCCATGTTCAATTGTGCTGGATTAAGATTGAGCTCTTGTCGAGATATTGACTTGGCTATTTCTTTATTTCTTTACAATTAAGTTACTCAAAGAGGGACAGTTGACATGATTGGGTACTATGTGACTCTTTTTTTTCAAATTGTTCAATAAATGTTTGACACGTATCCCTTATTTTTAAATATTGTCAAATGCCCTGTTTGTCTAGCAAGATTCATTTCTTTTACATTAGTCATTACTTAACCCCTGTTTGAAAATCATTTTTACAATTTTTTTCAAACTCATTTTCAATTATGAATTCTCAAAATAAAATATTTTATACATATAAACTCAAAGTTTTTTTTCTTAATTTTTAACTACATATTTTTCAAAAAATCAATTTTTCAAAATTCATTATTTCCAAACATTCCTTTTAATGATTGTCAAATATGAGCTCAATTTGCTCGTCTTAGGAGAACGATTTTAACGAATTTAAAAATGGATCAATGGGCCTATAGTCTTGCCTCGTCTTTTATTGAAATGAACATTTAAAATTATTAAAAAAAACTAATTTTACGAAATATATTAAGCCGACACTCATTATTTGAAAAAAATAATATTTTAAATAATAATTTTTAAGTAAGTGTGTGATTTAAAAATAGAAAAATATTTAAATTCACGTACGAAATATTTTATTTCATGAACGTCGGGTTAAGTATGAGTACTTAAAGAGTTCTCGAGGTCAGGCATGATCCAGCCCAAACAAGTAAAGAATCATTCCATGGAGGAAATATCCAGAAGATGCACGGTTAAAGAACGTTAAAGAAGCTCCGGGTGGCAACCTCCCAAAATGCCTCTCAGTTATCACAGAATCCCACTCTCTCTCCACCATCACCACCACCACCCTTTCTTCCGCCCCTCTACCGCTGCCGTCGCCGGCGAACTTTTCGTCAGCATGTCCATGTCGTCATCGGCCCCATTATCACCACCTGAATCACTCGCTAGGCCACAAGAAAAGGAAGAGCTCTTAAGCCAAGTGTTGAAGTACCACAACCAAACTAAACACTCCTTCACCAACTATGCCCGTGGCCCCCATGGTCTCGACTGGGCAAACCAACCCAATCCCTTCCGCCGCTACGTATCCGCCCCGCTTCTGCCCCTCCTCCACCACGAAAATGACCGGAATAGCCCTCCCTATTTCTCTGTCTTCAATTCTCTCCGATCTCCCGAACCCATTTCCAAAACCACAATTTCTCAATTTTTCTACAATTCCCTTGCTTTGTCTGCGTGGAAAAGTACTGGGTTTTCTACTTGGTCGTTACGTGTAAACCCAAGCAGTGGAAATCTTCATCCTACAGAAGCATATATCATTTCGCCTCCTGTAGATTCCTTATCGGAACACGCCTTTGTCGCGCACTATGCGCCAAAAGAGCACGCGTTGGAATTAAGAGCACAAATCCCATCGGGCTTTTTTAAGAGTTTCTTCCCTGATAATTCTTTTCTGATCGGCTTTTCCTCAATTTTTTGGCGGGAAGCTTGGAAGTACGGCGAAAGGGCCTTTAGGTATTGTAATCATGATGTTGGGCATGCCATTGCTGCAGTTGCGATGGCCTCATCAGGGCTTGGGTGGGATGTGAGGGTTTTAGATGGATTAGGATACGAGGAGTTGGAGAAGTTGATGGGACTTCATATCTTTCCCGAGTTCAATATTCCTAGCAGACCTGTCAAAGGGAGAATGCCCGAGATTGAATTTGAGCACCCAGATTGTGTGCTGTTGGTTATTCCAAATGGTACAGCAGATTTTGAGGTGGATTACAAGGAATTGAGGTTAGCTATATCGCAGTTCCCTAATTTAGAGTGGAAGGGGAAACCCAATATGCTTAGCAAAGACCACGTGTGTTGGGACATTATATATAGAACGGCTGAGGCAGTGAAAAAACCATTAACGATGACGGAAGGAATAGTTTTTGAGCCGTATAGGAGTGGTGGAATGATTAGTGGCAGTTCTTACAAGGAGTTTAGTTTGAGTGAGATTGTTAGGAAGCGTAGGAGTGCGGTTGATATGGATGGATTTACTGTGATGTCAAGAGAAACATTTTATCAGATTTTGTTGCATTGTATGCCTTCGGGTTATGGAGGACAGAAACAGTGTAGTCAGTTGGCATTACCATTTCGGGCTTTGCCTTGGGCTTGTGAAGTACATGCTATTCTGTTTGTTCATAGGGTTGTGGGGTTGCCGAATGGTTTGTATTTTTTGGTAAGAAATGAGGACCATTTGGATGAGCTCCGAAAGGCAACAAGACCTGAATTTAAGTGGGTGAAGCCAGATGGCTGTCCTGATGATGTTCTTTTATATGAGCTCGCCCAAGGCGATTGTCAGGAGCTTTCCAAACGGCTATCTTGCCACCAGGTATGCCTATCACTATGCCATGATCTGTAATCTTTTAGGGTATTTTATATGCTGCTTCTTATTTGAGTCACTCGTCGTAATCGTATTTTCCTTGATGTATTTGAGGGGTGTATGTGATGCGTCCAGTTCTATCTCATCTCATCTTTGCCTTGTCTCGGATCTTATGAAGCTATATTGTGAAGTGAAATAGTGAATGTTACTTAAATAGCATGGGCATAACCTATTGAGAAAGTCATTATTAAATAGAAAGGTGATAGTTGATTTTCCATTTTCCGAAAATTTGATAACTTTCAAAGGAAATAAGAATATGAGAGTACTTCGAAATTCAAAATATCTTATATAGGTATAAGATATGTTTTAACTGTAAGCTGGAAAAATCAGCTCCGGTTCTTGTTATGTCCCATTGAGTAATTAGCAGATAACAGCTGCACAGACTACATTAAACTCTGTATTTGCCCAAACTGGACTGAGGCCACTACACATTGGAGCTTAACCATTGGCTTGAAGTGCTTACGTAGCTTTGTAAGCATTTATGGCTAACCATTCACTTGGTCCTGCCTAGAGAGGTGATGCATTGCAAGCTTCCCCTTGTCCTGCTCATTACTGGTAAAAGTTGACAAGCCCAGTCTTGCCCCCCATTGGATGCTGCCACTAGGGTGGCTATGATTCTAAATTTGCCAGGCATTTGACTTGAACCTTAACTGCCATTGTAGAATAATTTCAAATCATTCAACATAAATCCCAGATGTTGGATTTATTTTGCAGAATTGCTTGCACCATTTTCATTGTCAGTTCGGTTACGACTCATGATGCTCTGCTGCATTCACTCTTATCACATTTTAGAAATCAATTGAAAATCTGGTGCTAAGATATTTATGAGCAACTGTTTTGTTTTTACCCGTTATCAATGTTTTTCATATAATTTGTAAATGACATACAGGACATTGCTAGTGATGGCTGCTTTAGCCTTGGTATGGTGGCTCGTGTTGAGCCCACTTTGTGTGAAAAGGGGGCTTGGATGTATCCTCGGCTTTTTTGGGAAACTGGAGTTCTTGGCCAAGTCTTGTATCTTGAAGCCCATGCTGTAGGCATTTCTGCTACTGGAATTGGTTGCTTCTTTGATGATCCTGGTATGTGGTTAAAATGAAGCTAATATTACTATGAACAATTGTGCAAATGAACATTCCAGATTCAAATTTCAATCTAGGATTATATTCCTTCTTTGACTTAGGAGCTGCATGATCTATCAGGAGCAGCTGATTTAAATTGAATCTAATATTACCATGAACACTAATGCAAATGTAAGGTCCCAGGTTTCACGTCCCACTTCCAGCTCCCCATGTTGAACAGAAGCTTAAATACCTTTGAAGTATGAACAACTATGTAGGTTGAGATTGCAGTGGTTTCCCTTCCCTGAGTTTATGGAACTATGAGAGATTGACGAGGAAAATAAACTTCTCTAGTATTCTAGTTAATTGCACAACTGAAAAGCTAATCTTACAGAAAAGAAGTTAATTACTGTTCTTTCACATCACATCACAACAGAAACAAGGACCTTATTTGTTGGGAGAAGTGCCCAGTGTGCCAAATCATTTTGAATTTTGACCGTTACAAGTTGATCAATGAGATATATTTAGTGAACCAGTGTCGCCTAATTTAGTATTGTCGATAAGATAGATTAAACATTATATGTTTCTTACTCGATAGCTGCATTGAAGTGTTCTCAACTTGATTATTCGTCACCAAGTGTACAAATCAAATGCAAGATGTACTTGTTGATGTTGTGGCAGTCCTTGGTTGTGCAGCAAGAAACCCAGTACTGCCTAATTGGATTTGATTCTAGTGCCAATTGAAATTGCCATAATCTAAACATAATAGACAACTTAAGTCAGAATCTTTAACCCGAAAATACAGTCCGATTATGTGGTAATGGGTGTTATAACCTTATTTTCGCCCTATACTTCCCTTTTAATGAAGTTATAAAGCTCATGAGACTATTGGTTATCATTTGATGTGCTTATCTTTTTGTAAGTTAACCATCTTATCTTTGGATTCAAACCTTGGGTTCTGTGTGTAATACTAATTATTAATAGTGTGATTGACATGGTTGGAACACCTAATTCTGATTATAAAGGGGTTTTGAGATATAATCATAGAGGCTAATGGAATTGAACAACATGCTAAGGCTTATTCTTAATAAAACTGAGGAGGGGCATGTAAATTGTCTTTTACCACTCCATACGATCCAGGGCCTACAAGGTCTAATATTATTAGAAAACTAATTTTAATAGTATATTTATCCAAACACTATGTGGCTTCTGTTGAGATAATTTTATGATAAAATGAGGCAGTTGGTTGGTAAATAATATTATACCACCCCTCCACGCGGTATTAAACTGTATTTCTTTTCTTCAAAGGACTTCTTCCCTCATTCATTCTGAAATCTTTTGCAGTACATGAGGTTCTTGGATTAAGAGGATTAAAGTTCCAGAGCCTATATCATTTTACGGTCGGGGGCCCAGTTGTTGATAAGCGTATCATGAGCTTGCCAGCATACCCAGGACCGAGCACTGATGCCTAATTTTGAGTAGCGAAAGCTTGTGTTATACATACAATCTAGTCTTCAATATTATTGCAGACTATTTCACGAGTGCTTGCTATATAACATTGTAAGATACATTCTGTACTCAAGTATCAACCTGATTCTACCATTGAAACATAGTAGATATAGAAGGCTGTGAATATGATAGTTTAGTTAAATTTCGAGTAGTAAATTGGGTTTCTTAAGTAAAGTTTCTTTCCGTTCATGCAAATACTTTACATTTGATTACAAATCCAGTTGAAGGATTTTGTTGGTTGCCTGGAAAGGATAATCTCTCCTACTAAGTTCATGTAGTAAGCAGGGGAATGTTGATAACTATTGTAGTAATTTTTTTTTTTTTTCCCAACGCTATAATTATGCTGCAAATGGATTTTTTTCGAAGGGAATTAGGAATCTGTCTTTTCTTTCCTTTTTCATTTGCTTTTTGGTAGTATAGAATATTATGTTGATGGAATTTTATTCTATTCTTACAGAAAGCAATGTCTGAGTTTTCGAGATTATTCAAGTTCACGTATTTTTATTTATCATCAAGATTCTTCATCAAGGTTGCTTTCCTGGCAATTTTTCAATTGAAGCAATGTAAGTAATTAATTAGTACATAAAAGAGAGAGAATAGATTTGACAGTTGAGAAGAAAAGAATGATAGGGCCACTAAGCAATCTCAAGAACTCAAAAAAGGAACAAATGAAGAATCTTAACGGACACTGGTGTAGTGTCAGGGTAAAGTTCTTTTGATGGTCAAGTCAGTGATGCTTATAGAAAATATATGAGTGCAGCAATTGTGACGAGGGTACCTTGAACTCTGTTGGGTGTATAGGAGCGTGATTGTAACTTAACTGTTTGGACGAAGTTAGTCGTGAATTTTGCAAGATTAGACATTGTGATCTCTCTAGATAGACTATGTTGAGGAGCTATCCGAAGATAAGATCATACCCGACTGTTCATTGAGTGATAAGATCACATAAAAAAATACACGGTTGTTTGGATGATCCTGTCCTTTAGTATTTTCATCCGCATAAAGGTATCTTAGACTTAGTTTAGCAGGTTGCAATTTGACCGTTTGATGATAAAGTCCTAGCGATTTTGGGGGTAGATCCTTTGGTTTGGGATGGTGGATTGTGAGAGGCTGTCAGCCAGTGTGTACACCGAGGGTTACACCTAGCACTGCTTGGTTAGTGTTCTAATTTATTGTATTGAGTTGTACTATTAATTAATCAATCGTGAGTTACAATTATAATGTACTTACGAGCGCATCCATGATCATAATTTTTAATTAATGGCTTCAATTTTACCCCAAAATTTATTGTTTTGGTTAAGCAACTGCAATGCTTTTGTTGGGACGGGACGGATTGCAGCAGAAACCGATAATTCAGCATAAAACCGGTTGGTCGAACCAATGGGATTGATAAACCACAGTCAAACTGGTAATAATATGTACTTATTTTGGTATACAAAACGATATTATTGCTCGAGAGAAAATTAATTAATAAATTTGAAGTCGCTTTTGCAAAAATAATTAATCAAACATAAATCAAGGTTTGTGTTTAATCCAACTGGCCAAGCGTAATCAATTAAAACCGACCATCTGGTATTCAATATCAAATTTTAATTAATAATAGAGATTCTAAATGCACAAACTTTTGACAAACCACTCTATATAAATCAGTGTTTTAAAAAGCGTAAAGTATGAGTAAGCATGGAGACGAAACTTCAAACTTTACGAGTGTAAGCAAGCCTAGGCAAGGCGTAGACGTAAAAAAATGTTTTCTTATTTTTAGGGTGTGTTTGAGCCACATTATTTTGGAAGTATATATTTTGGAATAATAGATCGATGAAAAATATATGATTGAAAATGAAGGAAAAATTATTGATGTGATGGAAAATATTATTTTATTGAAAATTTTGTGGTTGAAAATGAGTAGAATAATGAGAATGAAAAAAATGCGGAACAAACAGGGGCTAGTATTATTTTAATTATTTTAATCATTTTAAAAATTATTTAATAATTTAAATAATATATATCAAACATTTAAAATTATAAAATACTATATTTTATTTAATAATTCTTACCATTGGTCAATTATACAATTTTCAAGTTTTTGAAATGTAAAAATTAGAATATTTTTCATAGTTTCAATTTTCAACCAGTTAAGTCATACTTCAATTCTTAATAGATTTATAGGAACTTCATACATGTTTTTAGAGTTTGCAATAAAATAACGAGTTTCAAGATTATAATTACATAATGTAGATAACATCACAGCTTAAATCTTATTTAACTATTTAGATAAAGTCATTTTCACCTTTTGTACGGATAAAATCTATTAAAATTTTGAAATTAAATGTCAATTATACAATTTTCAAGCTTTTGAAATGTAAAAATTTGAATATTTTTCATAGTTTCAATTTTCAACCCGTTAAGTCATACTTAAATTCTTAATAGATTTATAGGAACTTCATACATGTTTTTAGAGTTTGTAATAAAATAACGAGTTTTAAGATTATAATTACATAATGCAGATAACATCACAGCTTAAATCTTATTTAACTATTTAGATAAAGTCATTTTCACCTTTTGTACAGATAAAATCTATTAAAATTTTGAAATTAAAGTCAAATAAAAAGTTTTTTTTTTAAAAAATATATATATATCTAAAGTCAAATAAAAGACTTGAGAAAAAGGAAAGAATAAAAAACTAATAAAGCGACAAAGAAATGAAGGAAAAAATTCAGGTATTTAGAAATTGAAATTAAAAATAAAAAAGCATCTAAACGCGAACAAGGCATTTTATCCGAACTTCGAGCCTAGGCGGTGCATAAACGAGCTTTTTATAACACTGATATAAATACCTAAAACGATTCTAACATTAATTTGCTACTGCTAGTCACATTAAAAACTCATGGCACAAATTAGTCTCTATTTCTTACTTCCCCTTCTCATCTTTTGTGTAGCCGGGGCGGAATATTCAGCCGTCCGGATACCTCGTGCTAGGGTATTCATCGAGTCACAATGTCAAATAATACGATATCCTGATCTATATATCAGTTGTGCAACAACACAGAGTCATCAATGACTAGCCCAGATTGCACTGAGGGTGAGCCTAGCTCGGGCCGTGTCCACAAGAGCTTTCGTGACCGAAGTGGCTAAACAATTCAAACAAAAGCCAAGGACTACCAAGTAATAAAAGATTGTTTGGATCAAATAAATGATGGGGTGGATCAGCTTACCGACTGTATCGGTGAAACACAGAACATAACACAATATGGTGAAAGTGAGTTTCCTTGGCATGCAAGCAATGTTCAGACATGGATGAGCACTGCTCAAACTGATGCAGCTACATGCATCTACGTGTTTTCGGGTCTGGCCATAGGGGGCAAGACCAGGGCCTTGATCAAAGCTAAGGTTCTTACTCTTGCACAAGTCACTAGCAATGCCCTTGCTCTGTTCAACAAGTTTGCAGCAAGATACAGACCTGCTAATGCCACCAAATCCCAAGTCTAATGTTGTCTTAATTTTATTTATTTATTTGTTATTTTAAGATTCATTTGAATACAAAGTTTCGAAACCCTCAGACCACCTTGTAGCTTATAGTTTCTATTCTCCACTCGAGAGGCCTAAAACACCACACATGCCAACTGTATGCCTGCACGCACACTCGCATTCATAATTTTCTGTATTTTTGTCGATTTCTATTCCTCGTCGCCTCCTCTAGTAGGACAAAGTTACCTTAAATTAAATTAAAGTGTAGTTATTCGAATTGACAAAATTAAAATACAATTACCTAATTAACATCAAACTACAGTAAAATTGCCGAAGTCTGTTACTTCTGTCGCATTTTAAATCAAAAAGTAAGTTTGGATGAAGTACTAATTAAATTTATATTAAGCAACTTCAACTGTCAAAGCAAGCAAAAATACATAACTTTATGATCAACAATTCCAAATTAGCATTTTGCAATTGGACTTAAATTATGAAATAATTCTTCACACGTCCTGTCTGAATCTTGTTACCGTTTTGAACCCGGAAAATTTCAAACAAAACTTTGAGAATTCAGCAAATTAAACAGTCAACACTTCCCACTAGATCACGGACATTAGAAGCAACTTGATAAATTTTAACTTCTAGAACATATGATGCTGGCAGTATCTTGTCATATCTCCACCTTCAACAATGGAGCACTAGAATTAAGGATTCAACCACGGGAAAACATTGGGGGACGTGGGCAGCCGTGCTGTAAGAACTTCAACCCCTGTATCAGTCACCTGCATCATGGCATAAAGAGTAGCATACTCAACTTAAGCATAGAAGTCTTAATGCATTCATCATCTATCACGATGTTCCTAAATCCTAATACAGAGGAGCTGATTTCAAAAGATATTATGAAAAATTTTGTGAAGGCGCGTTTAACTCTTATCAGAACAATGTCATATGCACTCAGATAATCAAACTTTCTAGTAGTTCATGGAATGGCATACTTAAATAATCCAAGCCCAG
Source organism: Fraxinus quadrangulata (assembly GCA_903798255.1). Lineage (NCBI taxonomy): Eukaryota > Viridiplantae > Streptophyta > Magnoliopsida > Lamiales > Oleaceae > Fraxinus > Fraxinus quadrangulata. Next base: position 6,638 of record CAIGRB010092193.1, on the reverse strand, counting down.
TGTTTAAATCAGCTAAATTACCCTAACAAACCAAAATGATATCCAAGGGGCCACATGCAAGCAAGTCAGAACTATTGCCAAGGTCATCTGATTGACCAAAGATTATCGTTAAGTGCCAATAAAAAGTTACCAAAAGAGTGTGTTCAAACTGGGCACTGCGTTTGCCATCTGCAGTTACAGCAGTCCATCCATCTGGCCACATACGGTCACGCCAAACACCTACAGTGGGGTTTTTATATTAGAAATAAAAAGAAAGGATTCTAAATTCCATGACAAAGTTAAATGGCTAAAAATAATACCTCCATTAATCATGGGCTCAATGGTAAAGGTCTGGCCTGCCTTCATCACCCCAACAGCTTTATTTCCTGCTTAGGATAAGGACCAAACCCAAGGATACAGCGAGAACACAAGACAGTAACAAAAAAAAAAAAAATACATAATTTCAGCGAACAGGACATCATCATTCAGTGTTTTCACATATTATATTTTCAAATTTTGTACCAAGGTCTATTAACTGTGTGACCTAATCGTAAAATTCAACAAAAAGAACGTATCCGACCCTAAATATTTCCTATGGGTGTCAGTGAGTTGGTTCCTGGTCCCACCATGTTCCTTAACAGTTCCAAATTTTGGATCTTGTACTGCCAGTGTCAACCAGGAACCTATGCCTAATCCAACACTGTCAATATAGGGTTGGTCAGGTAGACCCCATGGAACCTGTGATTTTTTATTATTATTAATATACAATAACTTTGATGTAAAAACTATAAAAAATCAAACTCAAATATCATATCTACAACATGTTTAACGATTTATTTCTATGGAGTGAGCTTGGGGAAGCTACTAGCCCTACCATGTACATTTATAATGTTCCTTCATAGTTTCTATACGACTCTGTCAACCTGTGGAACCTGTTTCTAACCCCCACCTTGTTAAGTTCCGTATAGACCATGAGAAACGTGTGAACTTTATTTAAAAGAAATTAAATTAAATTAAATTAAAGTGTTCCATCAAATCTAGCATGTTAACATTAGATCTATTTCTACAAGTAATGTGCCAAACATGATTTAAAACCCTCTACTAAAGAATTATTAGAAGTCCTATGACTTATAATGTAACATTACTGAATCTTATCTATAGATGATAACATAAGAAATTAATAAATTCGTTCTGTTCTATTCTGTCCTAAACCACTTTTAAGAGGTCAGTTCCAACTATTAGATCCTGCACCTTAATTTATAAGACCATTTTAAAGTCAATTTTCAATTCACCCTACTAAATGCGAAACAAACATGAAAGCCACTAATTTGAGGATACTTGCATAATGGGGTATATTTGGTGCACAATGGAAGAGCTCTCCAATACCATGACCACAATATGATTTCACCTGATTCACAGATTGGAAGAAAACAAGGGAAAAGATTAGGAATATTTTTCCAAAGAAAATGGATAAACAAAGAAGAAAACATTTACCACAGAGAACCCTGACATAGAAGCGTGTCGGTTGATAATCTCTCCAATTTCCCGGAAACGTACACCAGGTTTAACTAATAAATTAAAAATACAGGGAACAAGCATTACTTTCCAGCTTAAAGATAAAAAGTTAGGACAAAGAATGTTGTGATTCTGGAAATTGGAGAGAGGGAGGCAGATAATCCCGATGCAATGTCAGGTTGCTAGAAAATATGAAACATATGACTGCAGAAGATTTTTTCCTAGTTAAAAAAAAAAAAAAACTTAGCGCCCCTGTTTGATTCAGCTGAAACTCAGCTTTTTAGCGAAAGTTGATAATTTCAAATTCGAAATTAACATTAAAATATTGTGAAGACGGGCCTACCATTTATTCAACTATGTTTAGTCAAAACGTCCAAATTATTCAGTTCATTGTGGATTCCCATTTCACCCTTCATGTGGAAGTGCAAAAGACAAAAATCTTCACATAAATTAGACAAACATACCCAGTAATACATAGAGGGGCATATCAGTCATTTGCCGCATTGAAGGGATGGGCAGTTCACTGGGTGGTGTCAAAGATGTTGATTAAGTCCACATTTGTTTAGCATCTCTCTCTCCCTCTTAGCTTTGGGCCCACATGAAGGCATCAAAAAATCGATTTTGCGATTTTATCGATTTCACACAGGTGCTTAGTAGGATATTTTACTTCTTTGAAGCAAAACAAAGCTTTATAATAAATCCAGTAAGTAGAATATCAAAGTAGTCATGCTTTATATACCTTATTAAGCTAACTTTCTGGCATATTTTTCCAAAAATCATGGATTTATCACTGGCCAATGGCTCATGTAGAGGTATAAAAATCTAGTCGTATAAAAAAAACCTAGTCCAATGTCTATATATAAGTACAACCTTGACAAAAAGTTTATAACACAATAACTGCAACTGCAACTACAACTATAGTCACAAACTACAAAATACAAATGCACAAATTTCCCTTCATTCTTCATTTTGAAATTAATGTGCAAATATCACAACTATCTGTGAGAAACGGTGAACTAATAATAGATGGTGTACGCAAGAACTAAACCATTACAAACCATTCAACAGGCCAAGCATGAATGGTAGAGATCCGCAAAAAATATGAACAATGGGAAAGTGGAGATCATCAAGTTATGTTTTGGAAATTTCCGAGTTTTTAGAAAGATACAGCCTAATTCATGAGATAGACGGCAAGCACTTACCAGCTGCTATTGCTTTCTCCAAACACTCGTATGTACATTGGACCAGCCGTTGAGATGCTTCATCAACATTACCAACAAAGAATGTTTCATTCAAGTCACCTGCAAAGGCAGGCATAGCAACAAAATTTTAAAATTACAAATGCTATGAAATTATTAACATGGAGATGGCTATGATTCTCCTTACCATGTACCCCCTTATAGTACACAGTCACGTCGACATTTACAATATCACCATCCTCTAATTTTCTGAAAGAAACATAAATACAAGCAGTGAGAGATGAAACAGTTAGATCTAAATCAAAATGAAAGGGGAATGACCTCACCAAAATTTTAGCAAACTTGAATTATGATAGTTTTCAGGGAATTAGAGCTTTCGAATTGAATGAAGGAGTTCTCATTTAAAATATTCTTTATTCTTCCATCATTATTCTTGTAAAGTCGGCATATACAAGGTTAAATTGGAGAAGAAGAAATCAACATACAGAAAAATCTTTTAGTGCTAGTAGGACCTATAGCTCCTTATCTGTGTAAAGTGTAAACAGGTATGCCTATAAATTCGAGTAGTTAGCATCTCAGCAGCAACAAACATTTTATTCACATATAATGAATGAAAAAACATAACGAAAGCAAGTTGAAAGAAATGGATGAGAAAATTGTAAAACCGTGAAAATCACATATCACAATAACTATTCATTTACGATATTCTAAGATCTGGGTTCCTCAGGAAACAAGAAAATTATTATACTACGGTAAGCATAAATTCGAGCAGCTCGCATCTCAGCAGCCATGAACATTTTTTTCACTTATAATGAATGGAAACAAAAGGCACGCAAGTTAAAAGAAACCGATGCAGAACTGTGAAAATCACATTTCAAAATAACTATTCTTTTACAATATTCTAAGATCTGGGTTCCCCAGGAAACAAGAATTAAAAACTAAGGTATGAGCACAGAACATAGATCTTGCTGTAGTGTAGAAGATACCTAGCATCTGGAATTCCATGGCAAATTACTTCATTTACAGACCTGAGACGAAAAAATAAATAAATAAATAAATAAAATGCATTCCGCTTCTAGACTTAGGCCAGGACTACAATGCAAAGTGCATAGACAAAAAAACTTTAAACTTAGAAATACCTACGTGCAACAAGACTTCGGGAAGAAATGATAATTTAGTGGAGAAGGATATCCTCCTGCAGAGGGTAAATAAAAGTTGAGGAAGATTTACAGAAGTTTAAAAAAAAAAAAAGAGCCAAGTGGCATGCATAAGGAAATCCAAAAGTCAATTACACCTAGATTCCATTGCTTGCCACATGAGCATTGAGTTCATACTCTGTCAATAACTTTTTAGTTGTATATAAATTGCAAAGAATTAAAATGGTAATCAACTGTTAAGGACACCTAATCACTAATAAAACTAACTGGTGATTTACTTGCATAATATAGCACTAGAGTCGGGTATTCATAATATCCTAGCTGGAGAAACCAGAGGTTAAGGACCCAAGTCCACACCTTTGAACTTACAGAAATCTAGCAGTAACCTAATAGTATACTGACAGTAGCTAGTGACGATATAATTAGACTCCGGCAGTTCACGATACCAACGACGCCTTTTAAGCATAGGAAGCGAGCAAAACTAATTATAATTGTATCAATATATCCCTAATTATTTTAATTTAGTTATCCCCAAACCTAGAATGAGTTTATGGCTAGCTCAAAAGAATAGGTTAAGTGCCAAAAAGATCTACACTAAGCTCTAATGGGATGCTAGTATCTACAAAATATGACTGCATAAACTCTTATGCATATTGTATGATCAACTGAGATCTTTACACATACATTCAAATTAAGGACCGAAAAACCAGGAAATATGAAATGAGGAGGGTATATACCAGCAGCAATTGTAGCTGCATGAACCACTTCATCAATTTCATCAGTAGTAATTCCAGGTCGAATTACACGAGCAGCTGCATCCAAAACTTCCCTTGCTATCTGAAGTTTAAATTTTTCATTAAGACTAGTTTAAGAACCAAACTTTAGAATGAACAGCTGTAAGTATTCCAAATACATCCCTAAACAATGACATGGCAACGTGTTGGACAAGATAACTATTTACGACTACATTATCACTCTTTTCGCATTGCAATAAATATTTGATTCTAACAATAGCATGCATTCAGCCATGCAAACATGCATACATACATCAAGCACCAAACCTCTTAAGAAACAACACAGATTGCTAGAAGTGTATATATGCATACAGATTCTCCTCATTATGAAGAGAAAAATAGTAGCTTACTCGGCAAGTCTCTCTCATTTTCTCAATTTGATCTGGAGCCTTGATCTTCAATATTTTCAGCATGAAAAGAAAATCATATGCAGTCAATATCTTTTGAAAATTCTGACAAAGAGCATTTTTAGATCAAAATCAATGATTACCTCAACATGATGTTGCAGATCACTGTTGGGCTCAATTTTTGGGATTCCCTGTAAAATTTTAAAATTGCAAATGTTAGTGCATCTCAATCCCATAGAAAGAAATCCAATCAAGTAGATAGATAAACTATGCAGCTGTTATATGATTTTATTGATAGGCCTTTTGTTCTAGAAAGCAATTAATATTCTTTCTACATAAGCCCATCCATATAAGTGTCAAATATTTGATGCATAAACATCTCAAAAAGAAATCAATTAAGCTACTCACATCAAATGCCCAGTCAGGCTGATCTATGTGGGCAGGAATTGGACGTCTTTTTGATATTGGATATGGTCTTAATTGCCTGGAAAGTGAAAAAAAAAAATTTCAAGACAAAGGCCAAGCGTAAAAAGGTCTAGAACCAGAAAACTAACAAGACATCATTTTTTCAAAGTGTGATGTGACTTCAACACAGTTGTTGACATATCAAATTCCAAATCT
>CAIGRB010092178.1:84882-96145 GCA_903798255.1 Fraxinus quadrangulata | reverse complement strand
TTTTTTTTTTTTTTTTTTTTTTTGCATTGTTCTATGGCTTTCAGTCTCTTGAACCTGTAACTACTAGTTTGGAGTATTCCCAGTACTTAGTGTCTGTTTGATTGTAAATGTAGAAAATGAGTGGAAAGAAAATGAATTTCAAAGAAAGTAATTGTCTAGAAATTATTTTACATGAAATTGTTAATTAAGTGTGTTTGATTGGTATAATTTTTCACTCGAAAATTTTTAAAATTTTGTATTCGTTTGACTTTATTTTACATGGAAATTGTCAATTAAAGTGATAATTTTTTTCACAATTGGTTATAAAATTTGTTTCCATTAAAAAAAAAAAGAAATTTTTTTTTCCTGAAAAATCGTTTTTTTAATCAAAGTTTAGTGTTCGTTTGGCTTTGTTTTACATGAAAATTGTCCATTAAAATGAATTTTTTTCTTTTTTATAATTGATTATGAAATTTGTTTCTATTGCCCCACACACACACACAAAAAAAAAAATTCAAGATGGCACCTATTTTGAAGGAAAAAGGGCGCGTGGGTGGGGGGAGGGTGGGAAAAAAATTTCTTGGCCAAATTTGTCCAATCAAATACTTGTTTTGCATGGAAATGAAATTTAAATTCCAAGTTCCATGAAAAACAAGTGTAATCAAACAGGGCCTTAGTAGTTTTCTATTTGTTTGTGTTTACTGTCTGAAACTATTGTATCTGTTTCATCTTCTTCAATGTCATCAAATCAATTGTATTTGTGATCCCATGCTCATGGTCATCGTTCAAATCATGAGGAATGGAAATGTAATTAAGACCACTAAAATTGTGATCTAATGATGGAGTCGGAGCACTTTATGGTTTGTTGGCGGCATCAAAAATTCCGTCGAAGTTACTAGTGTTCAACGATTTACTGTAATCCATTTGAAAGTGGAATAATATATGGAGTAAACTAGAAAGAGGTAGGAATATAATAATATTATATTAGAATAAGAAGCAAATTTTGAAATAATGAAACTCAAGATTGCACGATAAAAGAACTCATTGATAATATGAAGATGGTGAGAATCGTGTTATAGAATACTAGAATGGTAGATTAATTTAGAGAGAATTATGGTATGGGAAAAATGAAGTGGGGAGGGGAATTTACAGAAATAAAAAACCTTTCCAATTTTTTTTTTTAAAAAGGGTCTAAAATATGATCATTGGCCAATGGTCACAGCCCATGACCCAAGCAAGCTCGTGGACACTGCTCGTTGACTTGACCGGCTCGTGGGCTTGCCCCTACTCAGTTCTTCAATTTTTTTCTTGATGGCTCGATAATTAGTTTGTCCTTAGACGAGCTTGAGCAACTCATGGGTCGAGCCCAGATGAGCCAAGGCGACAAGCGACTCAATCCATTTTCCATCTCTAGATAGAAGATAGTATAAAGTTACGTTCTCAACCAATTGTTATAAATTTTCACGCTTTCAATTTTAAAACAAGATCAATTTGCTTATGCTTGTAATTCCCCTTTTGCCTATGCGGTCATTCTACTAGAGTCTAGAGGTGTAAAATAGATTGAGTCAAGTCACTCACCTCGTCTACCGTCAAGATCCGATCGGCTAACCAATCGAAATGGCTCGTACTTGCATGTGGGGTGAATTGAGTTGAGCATGGGCCGATTCGCTTAAACTTGAAACGAATAGTATTCTATGTTTATTTAATCGTGGGCTTATTATTTATTGTATAGTCAAGTTCTTAAAAACGTCCGATCTCACTTCATACTAAGTAAATATGTAAATTTAAATTAATTGATAATTAGATAATAAATTGGACGTTTGATCACCTTATGAAACCAATTTTGTGAGTTTTTAATTGGAATTTTCCTAAATATTACATGTAACACCCAAAAATCTATATATTTGATCTGGGTGTATTATCATTTAATAATCTCTTAAATTCATAAATGTGGAAGCATTACAATTTTTCTTTTGACATAATAAATATCAATGACTTATTATTTTAAAATAATTTGTGGTCAACAAAATATAGAACAATTAAATCAAAATTTAACTTTAATTACTAAAATGAACTCAACGTTTAAATATAATAGTATTGAGTCTGTGTCATCACAAATCGTTACCTCGTATCATCTTGCCTTCATCATCTGAAAATGAAGAGTGATATCGTGGGATGAGCTAACGCTCAGTAAGCGAACCTCATGCATATGATGCATGCTTATGATATGCATATGACTTACTTTAAAATAAAAGGCATTTCTCAATGTGTATCTCCTCTTTCAATTTTCTAAAAAACTTAACATTGACGTCATGAGCTCAATTGGTGTATAATCTAGCCAATCAGAATGCAGTGGACAATTATTATTTGGAACCCGATCGAGTCCTACCGGTAGTACCGCAAAGTGGTTAACATTAACATTATCATTGAATATTGATCAGGTGCATTGGTCTTCCACGCCCCATTTCTCACTCACACATTTCATGGTATAGACATACACCTTGTAATAAAACATTCGAGATACATATCTTTAAAAAACATATTTTGACTCGTTGACATTTGGAAACTTTTTATTTCTTGAAACTTGATGTATTCTTATAAATGCATTGCATGTATGAATATATCATGACAAACGTTTTATGACATAAAAAAATAATGATCAAATATCATGTTTACATAATGACAACTTAAGTAACACGTTTATATATTTAACCATATAACGTACACATGAAAATAGGGAGAGGTTTACTTACCTAAAATCCGTAGAAGTTAAATTTTGAATAGTGAGTGGAGATGTTGCAAGTCGCCCACGAAGTCAACATACCAAAAATCCTAGTTCAATACTATTTATTTAGAAACTTCAACAATTTTATTAATATTACTCCAGTCTAGACCATTGTTTTACTAATTTAAATTTATTTATTGTTATGTAAAGAATTATAAGAACTAAAAGCGAACCTACAATTGAAACAAATCAGTTTTGTCTCACTCGGGTCTTGTTTGGTTAAATTCCTAATGATAAAATAATTTATTTCTCTACTTAAATTAATGCTCTTAAAATACTAGAATAGAGAGACCTGAAGAAAAGTGAAGACCATGAGTTGCCATTACTTCATTCAATTTAGACTAATTAGATTCATAAAAATGATGACAGTAGACACTAAATACATGCAAAAATTACGTTATGCAAGATTCAATACAAAGCCAAAATATGAGATATGAAGATTTTAGAAGATAAAATAAACCTAGATCATATATCGTTTTAAAAATCAAAAGAATAAGCTAGGTTCTAAATCTCAAAGTCCAATTTAAAACTGAACTGGTGCTATGAATTATATTCTATTACCATGGAAATTTAATTTATATGTGCGTGCATTTTGGGATTCAAAATATAGGTTATTCCCTAATTCAACAAACCTTCAATTTGCCCATTATAGTGATTCATAAGTTGACTAATGATTGCCAAGCAAAAATCAAAATTTTGGATACCTTGAGGATTCAAACTTGATCCAACAACAGCTTCAAAGTGGATGTCAATCCCTGTAAGAATTCGCAACATTCTTTAACATCAATTTTGGGTCAAAAAACTTACTTAAAATGATGAATTTCAATATCTTTTGATGGTTGAATCACCTTACATTCCAAAGTTCCAAAATCTGCATTTCTTATTCTCCAATGGTCCCAATCTCGATCACAATGAAAGGGGATTATTATCCACAATTATATTGATAAAAGGTGTGGTTTAAATTAATCAAATTTTTATCTACATTTTAAGCAAAATCAGACAAAGAGTTAAGGGGTAGTTCTTTTCGTGTTTCAGTTTTGTATTTTGAGTTTTGAATTCATTTTGGGTTTTATGTTTTGAGTGTTCATTTTGAGATGGTTGAAAACATATTCTTTTTGTCATTTTTAAAATTTGTTTTGAAAATTCCAAAATCCCAAAATGCATTCTCACGTGTCTCACTTCTTCACTCAAATTCAAACACACGAATTATGCACCTCTCTTCTTCACAAATACCCATTAAACCCCACATGGCACGGCCTCTTTCTCAAACCCTAATAAGAATCGCCGCCGCCCCCTTCTCCTTCGCCATCACCTCCCATTTAGCCGCCACAGTTAAACCTAAAATCATCCGCTGCCATTTGTTTAGCCTGGTGGATAGAAACTCTTATATAGAACTTTCTCAGCTGGAGGCGGAGGCCAGAGTAGTGAGGAAGATAGAGGCCGCTATGCACACCATCATAATCAAGAGATCTAGACTTGATTGGTTGTTATTTGTACTCAGAGCTTCCTACTGGGTCCCACCGTGTCGGCACTCATACGGTGTTGCCGAAATTGTTCACCAACTATCCAACCCCCTCACGGAGGAGCATTTTAACTCGCTCACCACCTTCCAGGGATGGCCTTCATCTGCTTTTTATTTTCTAAAACTACAAAACTTAAGGATGAAAATTGAAAATTTGAGGTGGTGGTGGTCGCTGTAGTTGGTGTTGATGATGGCGGTGGCAATTTTTGTGGTGGCGGTTATGATTGGTGATCTGGCGGTTGTGTGGTGACAATTTTTGTGGCGGTGGTTCTAGCGACGGTAGTGTTGGTTGGAGTGGTGTTTTGGTGGTTCCTACAATGGTGGTAGTTAGGGTGATGTTGGGGGGCAGCGACGGCTGGTGGTGTTTTGCAGGCGACAATGCTGGTGGTTGAGGGTGATAGTAACTAAAAACAACAAAAATGCATTTTAAAAATTTTGATTAAATTATAACTGAAAACACCCAAAACGACAATCATTTTGAATTCTCTTCGTAAATTTTAAACTTGTTTTCAAAAACACATTTTCTAACATAAAAAAGAGTTCATTTTCATTCCTTTGAAAAATCAAAAACAGAAAACAACTTAAAAACAGCAAAAAGAACAAGCCTAAAGAGTCGACACGTACAGACAACCTAACAATTGGGCACTAGGAGTTTCTTCTATGTTTTCTAAAACTAAATACGGGCAACATATCAAGATCGATAAAACCGCATAACGTGTATCAGCATTCACCTTGAATAACTGATCAATGCAAAACTAAATGACAAGCACATTTTTCAATAAACAAGCATAGCCAGATTAATAGAAAAATACAAATAGTAACTTCAGAAACGATTAAAACAGAATAACAAAAATAGTAAAATCCGGTGCCGTCTAATTGTATTGAAATGCTCAAATAGTTGAAGGCAGACAAAGATTTACCAAAACAAAAAAGGTAAAAATATAACATTCAGCTCTTATAATAGATCCTAACAATCAACAATGACTTTTTTGGGCAGATAAAGCCTTCTAGCAGCCACCAATGTCTTCTAACTCTTTTAAGCAATTTCTGAACGCACTGCAAGGACAAGAATAGTTAACATTAGTGTGGTGCCACGGAGTGATGCGATATGTGCCAACACCGACCAAGTATTATATAGTAGTCATTAAGTCAATAAAGCAAATCTAATCCATGTAAATACAAAAAATTCGCGAAGAATTACCGAGGCAGAAATAAAGATATTAATGTGATATAAATTAATAAAATACCCTTGAACAGAATGACAAATAAGGGTGTACGGGACTTTGGCTTAAATAATTATCCATTCCCAGGGTAAAATGTACAGCATTAGATGCCAGACACCAAACCAGTGGACTCATGCGATCTAGTGACAATACTAATGCTTGAGTACAGAATTCCCATTTTAGGGATAAAGGGGAGAGATTAAAATTAATTCAAAAAGTTTAATCAGCTTAGATGATGTAGGCCAAAATTTTGATTTCCATGGCTGATTCAAAATTGTAGAATTTTCTTTGAATTAAACTTTTCAAAGATAGAATGTGCATAACTGTATTCCCTTGCTGCAGACCCCTTTCTATGTTAATTCCTGTGAATATGGTAAGACTAAATTCAAAGTCAACAAAACTTCACTCCAGAAAAATATTAAGACTACTGTTCCTTCCTCATCTCTTTTAAAATGAATATTTTCCGACAATCTCTCAAGTCTCAATGCCTTTCTACTCAGGCACGTTATATAACCACGATACTAGAATGTCTATGCCTAGATTATTTATTTAAGCCAACAGATAAAAGTATTAGTAGATACCCGTGTTGAAACCAATCATTTTGAAAGATAAAAATTGACTACCAAATATTTAGGTTCAACTCAATACATACGTGTACACCCATAACTATACACCACTATTAACCAGTAACCAGCTACATATCCGGATACTAATTTTCAGTTGGAGGTCTCAGACATCATATGATCATAATTAAAAATCTTTCGACTATTGAAGCTTAAAGCAGTAACATTTACATCTCTAGTTAACAAATCACTAATTTTCACTAGAAAGACTACATGTCACTAAATAAGCAGCAGAAAGTGTAACAATAGCAAAGATAAAATAAAAATATGAAATTCTAAGCTAAGTTCAAAATATTTATAAAAAAAACTAAAAATGAGCAACTAAGCTTTAATAACCTGCAAAAACAATTATCAAACAAAGAACAATTATACCTTTTGAGGAAAACAGAGCAAGTATTGATTTGTTATTTCAAGCAACCAGCAATAGTAATTTCACGTCATACAAAATCTAATATACTATTGCCATTTTTCAATACCTTCAAATGTTGCTAGGGTACATGAAGACGCGAACGCGGGCACCCATGGACTTTGGTGGGAGGTTGGACTTGAACTTAGCCCTGACGACGCCACTGTTACCATGGGGGCGAATTACCTTGCCCCAAATGCACCTGTAATGGGTTCCATTCTGCTTCACCTTGGCCTTGTAGATGTAAGCCATCCGCTTCCCCTGATACCACGCCACCTCTTCCTTGCTGTTCACTCCCTCGATCTGGATTAAGGACGTGTTTGGATACTGATTGGATTTCGACCTCTTGTATCCCAGGATTGTTCCTCTCACGTAAAGTCTACAGATAAACATAGAGTAAAAAATAATACATATATACGTATATTTATGAATTGATTTGAATAATGTATAAACCTGACGCGTTCTCCTTGGCGACCCTTCACCATTTTTGCGTTCTTTCGTCCCTGTGCTAATTCTGATTGAGGCGGAGAGATGTTAAAACCCTAATTGGAGTGAATAAATACATCAGTTATTTCTATTGGGCCTTATTGGACTCTGCATATAAACATGGGCTGAATTAAGAAGGTCCATCAATTTTATTTGTTTACTTGATACGATACTAAAATTGAAACATGCTATATGTACATAAAGGTCGATACATTAGTTTACACTCATATAAGTTGACAAATTTTGGTACATTGATCTTGAAAACACTTTTTTTCAATCAACTGTTAGATTTTGACACATAGGGGTGGTGTCAATCAACGTGCACCTTTATGTGTATAAATAGTTTAATCTCTTTAAATTCTTCGCTTTTAGACTCGTGTTTTTTAACTTCTTTTTTTTATCGCATTCTTGTTTCAATTATACATTAATTAGTACATTTATTTATTTATGATGATTTTCGTCTAAAAAAAACCTTTCACAACTAATTGCGGACAAGAGACGGCATTAGAGATGGAGAAAAAATTTGGGGCAAGTCATTGTACGAGCTCGACAAGAGAACGTAATTCTCCAGTAAAGAAGATGAACATGGATAGAAATAATTTAGAATGTTAATTTGTTTGGTGTTAAAAAAATAAAAAATAAGGAATTGTTCTATTTGTATTTCGATTTTTAGTTTGAAATTTTGAATTCATTTTGAGTTTTGTGTTTTGAGTGTCCATTTTGAGATCGGTGAAAATACCTTTTTTTTTCTCATTTGAAATTTTATTTCAAAAATAAAAAAATGAAATTTTGACTTGATTTTAACCGAAAACAGCCAAAACGACTTTTTGGCATTTTTCATTTTCTTTGTAAATTTAAACTCATCTTTGAAAATTCCTTTCTGAAAATAGATAAATAAACGTATTTTTAGTATTTTCGAAAACAAAAAATTGAAAATGGTCTGAAAACAGTAAAGATAGCATGCCCTAAAGCTCCATAAATGTTTCCTTAGCAGACATTTTGAGCCCCATTCTTGGGTGAAAGTGTCTTTGAATATTTATTTTTAGAAAATGTGTGATTAAAAATAAGGAAAAGTTTTGAATCTACATGTAAAATTATTTTATAAAAAATGTATGATTGAAAATAAGTTTAAGAAAATAGAGCTCAAATGGGCACTTAATGTCAACTAGACTGCTAATTTATTACAAATTAAGGGCAAATTCGTTCAAATCCTCAGACGGCACGAGCGTTCTAATGGAAACGAGGTGAGGATAATTAATTAAAAAAAAAAAAGATGTTAAACTTCTTCAGTTAGCAAAAAACACGCCTTTTCCATTATTAACGTTGTTTTTATATTAAAATGTTTGTAATTTGAATGATAAAACTACATCGATAATGTAAAACATGAGATGGTTAAGCTCAGATCTTTCCATCATCTTTCTTTTAAGTACTTACGAGAGAATTCGCTATTCAATATAAACTCTTGAAACGTGTTGACCCGTCTAGTCTACTTGAAAAAAAATAAATACATTTACGACGTGCATTTTATAAAGGACATAGGCTCTCTCCTTGTCTTCGAAAAAATTACCCCATCTTCAAGAAAACTATATATGACAAATTGGAATTGGTTTGCACGAATATATTACATTTGTAAACAAATCTGAGGAGTCATATCCAGTATTGTTCATGCGACGTAACAAACCAACCCTCTGATACACATAGAAAACCATCGTACAGCTATTGCACTAACAGAAATGGTGGCTAAAATTGAGTAATCAGAATCAGAATTCAGTGCCATCAATATGCAGATATTAAAGATGTTCCTTTTTTTGAATTCAAATTTTGGAGAAGAAAAGGAAATCACTCATTAAGCATGATGTATGAACAGTATCTTACACAAGCAACTTATGTACCCAAATTTTTCATAATCATTCCTCTAGGAAATAACTTTTCGGCAAGCGAAAATCTTCCTCCTGATTTAGGATTTCCTCGTCTTCATCATCAGGTTTCTAAAATTCCACCCAAAGATGAGCAATAATTAACTTTGTCAAATATTAAAATTCTAAATTCTAAACTGACAAAGCTTGTAGTATCAGCATATACTGTTTTGACAACTCTTGGAGTCAAATAGACAAACAAAACATGCATTTTCATAATCAAATTAAGTGATCCATGGTCTCGCCCATTGTAGTGGAACTCCACATGGAGGAACAAAGCAGAACAAATAACGGTAGTAAAACTATTTCTTTAGTTACTACATAGTATGCAGAGGTCAAGTAAACATGTTTTCATCATGGTGAACTGCATGTTTGTTTGAATCAGGTCGGTTTTCTGAAGTTACAAACAATAAAAAAACAAAGGTCTATTTTCCAGTGTGGCATAGAATGCCTACTCTTGTTCCCTCCTATTGTTTTCTTTAAAATGGATGGTTGTCTTTGTCCCCCACAGATCGAGCACACAATTTGTCATATATTCTGTTGTTCCAAAAAATAGAGCAATACGTGATAAAGGAATTAACTATATCGATATTTTGTCTATTCAAAACTAGAATATTGAGTTCTGAGAATGAGATAGTGTTTAATCTTTAATGTTTTTTACAAGAAGATAAGAATTCAACTTATGTTAAGGTGAAACTTTTGAATGTGATAACATTATAAGTAATGATCTAATTTTGAAACAATTATTAGATGCAACAAATATGTTTTATTACTAAAAAACAATTACAAAAACTTGAAAACAATAGAAATAATCTCTAAACCTCAATCCAAACACATCCAGTGCTTATTAAGATATCTAAAATGAGTTTTCGGACGTTCAACCCACTCAAAGTTTGATTAATTAGATAATCCATCGTTATGTACTGAGTGAAACTCAGTGCAACTTGATAATCGAGAATAATGCAATGTAAAAAATTTGAGGCCATACACACATACCAGCATTTCCAAGTTGTAGAAGCGATCCAACAACTTCAAAACATCATCCGTGGTAAATGACCGATTGAAACTGCAACAACAATTTGTGTAAATGTACAATAAGCTAAAATTCAAAACTTAAAAAGAGGGTACTCAGAAGCAGAACTTTAAATTGATCAATATATAAGTACTGTAGGATAGAAATGAAAGGGCAAGAACACCTTCTGCACATATATTCTGTTAAACCATATAGCACAAAGTGCCTATGTATGCCTGCAATGACAGAGTTTAAAGTCAATAACATCAATCAATAAAACAGACTCGCTCCTAAGGAATTTTGATTGATCGCTCAAGTACAGCGGCTTCACAAAACCAAAAATTTGAACTTATTACCGAAGCAAAAATATTCTGATAAAAGACTTTGGTCAGTAATATCATCGTGACTCATGTAGAACCTTTTGTTTTTACATTAGATTCTTGCTGATAAGTTTTGACCTTAAAAATAATCATCTTTAGCCTACAGCGCGACCCCAAAAAAAAGAAAGAAAGAAAGAAATTCAGAAAATATCTTAACCCATAAATTTTTGAAGTCATTATCATTAAGCTATTTAAGCAACAACTGAAAGAAAAATACAAAATTTAAGAGATTTTTAGATATGCATGCATGTAGATAGATGTTTATGTGTGTATTGAAGATTAAAACATAAAGAAATTAACTAATTAATTAGCAAAAATTACCTCGTAATTTGGCGGGAGGATAGATTTCGAGAGCTTCCAATAGTTTCAGCTCCAATTCCACCTCTGATTTCTCCTGAAACAAAATTCAATCGAAGAATAAGAAAACGAATTTTAAAAAAAAATTAAAAAAATCAAAATTCATTATTAACAAACACGTATTATTAAATTAATCCCTATACCTCTTTTTCCGATTTAGCGCATGTCATTTGCCCCATATGATTAGATTAATTATTTTATCTGATTTTGATTTGACGTGAATTTACTATAAATTTATACGACGGTAGTTAAGAATTGAATTAATTTCTTTGTGATCAATTAGAGATGCCTAGGGATTTCAACAGTCTTTCAATCAGAAAAAAACCCCTAAAAGTGAATCTTGTCATGGGCTGGACAACAGTGTATTATGGATCGAACAAGAAGAGTATTGGATCAATCAACTTCATTATACGAGCCCAATATCAGATCCACTAACTAATTTAATGAAAAAGAAAATCAGGGAAAAATTCAAAACTAAGAGGTTTAGTTTTATCTATTTCAAATTTAAGACGTCGAGTTTAAAAATTAAAATTTTAGATTTTTTAAAATTTTATTTATAAAATAATTAATTAAA
>CAIGRB010092178.1:32481-83676 GCA_903798255.1 Fraxinus quadrangulata | reverse complement strand
GCCACCGCCACCACCACCATATCTAACCTACACATCTTTATGGACCTATTAACAAGAAACCATTACGGTACCAATACCTCACCGCCAATTCCGCCACCACCATCGCGACCAACCACCGCAGATTGTTGCCACCAGATCCATCGCCATCATCAAACCACCTCACCAGCACCATCAACATGAACAAAACGGATCCAGAAACCATGTATCACCACCACCTCAACAGATCCAATCGATTGAGAGCACCGCTATACTATCCAAAATCTGATCTCGTCGATTGTAGGCACAACGACATCATCGCGATGACTGGAAACCACCTACACCATTAGTGTTGTCGAACCTCACCAGATCCAACCACAACCACACATCACCACCACCACATCTCCAAAACCACCGTTGCTATCACAACAACACATCACCATTGAGGGCAGCGCCGTTCACTCCTTAGGAACCTCACGAAAATTGCCACTACCTTATAGCACCGCCACACCACCACCACAGCCGTCACCAACTGCACACAACCAACAAAAATTACTCCAAATTTTCCCCATATCGCAACTAACAAAACTCCGACATCAAATTGCAGCCAAAGTTTCCCCAGATCCCCCATCATTCACCGCTGTGGTGGCGTTCACGCCGTGGGCAGTTGCGACCGCAGCAGCAGCGCCGCTCACGCCACACAGCATTGACGATTCGCGTCGTGGGCAACTGCGATGTGTCTCATAGAGGCAACATTTACGGTGGTCTTCGGCGAAAGTAAAGTTGGGATAGAGATAGGCAAGAGATGAGAGAAGAGGATGATGAGGATGAGGAGAGAGAACGATGATGGTGATAAATGATTTGAGATTTTTAGGGTTTGGTTAATTATAATTTAGATATAGATGAATTAATATTTATTTTTGTATAAATAAAGTTTAAATCTGAAATTTGAAAATTGTAAAATCTGATTTTGTGTAATTTCCACAAAAAAAATAAAAATAATAATAATAATAATACTATAGTGTATGTTCGGTATTAGATAACCATAATAAATCAAAGTTAAAAATTTATTTATAGTATAGTTTAATCCTATTACAAACACACATTAACAATTGAGTGATCAACCATACCTTTAGCCGAGTTTAGTTCACATTAAGGATATGTTTAATGTAGGTTTTGTGAAAAGTGATTTTTTTTTTTTTTTTGAAGAATTTATGTTAAAAAAGTAAAGAAGGTTAACAATAAATTTGAAGAATGATAAAATATTGTCATGCTCTTGGACATGTCATGTCAGATGTATCATTTGCAATTGTTGCGATATCTTTTACTCGTACCATCAAAGGTAACAAAAGGCTATTGTGAGCTAGTTCGATAGTTTCCTACGTGTGTGTTCATTGTTCAGTATGATGTAATCCTATTCATTACCGCATACCAAAAGTACCCTACATGTATTTTATTAACCAAAAAGCATATTACCATTTTCTTTTTGTTATATTTTTCTAGCTGTTGATTATCTAACTACGTCCTTTCAATAGCCTTGGAGCCATTCATCGATGCTGCTGCTTCTCAGTACGTTTTAGGCGACCAGATGCAGTTTTCCCTGTGGCTGTCCTTGGCCCCAGTTGTGATTGGTAAGTTGTAAGATCAATATTTGACATTCATCTCTTGATTTCCAAGCTTAAATATAAGTAATACGAGTAAAAGTGACTTATACTTTCCGAACATGTTCAAATAAGTGACTTTTTTCATAAATTTAGATGAAAAAGTTGCTTACTTTGATAGTAACCCTTATGTTACTAACAAAATAAGTAGATTATTTGGATTAATAAAGAATTACTTATTTACTAATAAGTAGTCTTTTTAACCTTAGCCAAACTCATCTTGAATGTCTTGTTCTTGAGTTAAGGAGTCAGGTTCTTGAGTTAAAGAATTGAAGTCTTAAGGAAGCAATTAAATGAAGTATGACTAAGTTTTCTATGTGGATTGCCTCTATAAAAGACGATAAATTTGCATTCATGCACCTGCCAGCATAGCACGATTTTTTTTTTCTAGTATTGAAGAAATGTTGGAAAATTTCAAGTATGGAGTGAGAAACAACACCCCGGAAAGTCTTCAAAATTATTTCCAAATTCCGTAGAAATTTTGACAGAGTAACAATAGGAAATGGACTCCAAATAAATCCTCAAAAATTGTGCAGTATAGCAGCAATAATATCAAAGTTGAGCCCACAACGATGCCTACGGTTTATGACAATCAACTCCCAAGATACAACGACTATCTTCTTGTATGAGTAACACTATAATACATAAGAAACGGTGAACCAGAACTTGGTTTATGAATTCAAGTGTGTAAAGTGAAGAAAATCAAAATTTATACAACAAGAATGCAAAATTTTGGTTGAGAAATGAGAGAAAATGAATGCTATATGATTGCATATCATTGGTGTGAAGATTGAGACGTCAAATGGGTCTTATATATAGAGGATGAAGGGTTCTGAATGAAATGTCACGCTTCAAGCTCAACAACTCTAGTCAAAGGTCACACCATTTACCGTTGTCAGCTTGTCGCCATCGACTCACTCGAGCTATAAAAACAGTGACTTTTTCGCTGGCCTGTCGCTCAAGCGACAACCCAACCGTAAGCCTTAGTCAATTTTCCAAACAGTTTACTATATTTTCTTCCCAACTTTGGACCGCAATTTCTCATTCATCTGAAATTGGTTTTGAGATTCCAAATATACCACAACGATCTACTCGATGAGTATAACAAGTTGGTCTATTTACTTTTGTAATTTAACTATCGGATCAAGTCCGAATATTTGACCGAAGTTGACACAAAAGTCACTTTTTCCAAATTTTGAATTTATCACTTAACCAAATTTCAATCTTTCAAACGAATTTCCAACAGAAAATTTCAGGCTTCGCAAGGAAACCAAGTTTTGAAATATATACCTATACAAGACATTTTCTTTGGAGATCTCGTAATTGCTTATCTCTGAACTTCTGTTTAGGTGTGTCAATGGCATCACTGACGGAACTTTCGTTTAACTGGACTGGCTTCATTAGTGCAATGATTTCGAAAATTGCGTTTACTTACAGAAGTATTTATTCGAAGAAAGCAATGGTAAGATCTTTCACAAGTTCATACGTTGTCAGAATTACATACGAAAAAAAACATGCAATTCATTGATGATGCTAATATTTTCAAATAATTGTCTGCAATGCCCCGTTTTCTTACAAAAAAAATTTGTTTGTGCTAGACGGGAATGGACAGCACGAATGTGTGTATACGCGTACATTTCAACAATAGCTCTTCTGTTTTGCCTCCCGCCAGCAATATTTGAGAGTTTTGTATAGAGCTAACATGTTGATTCTTGAAAATAAATATTTTGACCTATTTTTCATTTTTGCTTTCAGATTGAGGGTCCTCAGCTGATGCAGTATGGATTCAAGGATGAAATTGCTAAAGTTGGTCTGAACAAGTTTTTGTCCGATCTGTTCTGGATTGGAATGTTCTAACATCTGTACAATTAGGTACGTCGAACAGAGTACTTACTTAGCTTCTTGAAAGAGGATAATTTAAAATTCGAGTTGCAAATTTCATTTTTCAAAAGATTTTCACGGGTTTCGTATTCCTGATTCTGTTCTTGGAATTTTCATGTTCTTTTGATCATAATTGTCTATTTTCGAACTTTGAACGTCTGAATTATGATTTTGGTATTTGGTAATTATTTCTCCTTTTTCGATGCTTAAAAATTATGAA
The DNA here is from genome assembly GCA_903798255.1 of Fraxinus quadrangulata. NCBI lineage: Eukaryota > Viridiplantae > Streptophyta > Magnoliopsida > Lamiales > Oleaceae > Fraxinus > Fraxinus quadrangulata. The sequence goes on along the minus strand of CAIGRB010092178.1, from coordinate 79,938 downwards.
ATCTGGATGCAATATTACACAATCATTCATGTTAAAGCTGCGTGGTTGCTTAAATTTCTTTTTACACCTCAGTTCTAAGATTTGCAAAAAAAATTCAGGCAATAGAATCTTCTTACAAACTGGGATTGGCACCGCAATAGCCATTGCAGGAGTTGCAATCTATTCCCTCATCAGGGCAAACGTCGAGGAGCAAAAACGGGTATTGTTACCTTACTAGATTTTCAGTACAAAATGTGAAATGGGACAATGCAACTGATGACTCGTTTCTTTCTGTAATTTCAGAAGGCTGCTCAGACTCACGCGTCCTAGTGGTTCAACAGTTGGATCAACTGAGCGTGAGTGCAATTTCTTTAATAAAAGAGACGAATGGAGAGAAGAAATCGCAAAGTGTTTGATCAAGAATGGCATTTGTCCAATATGAATCTGAAAATTCTCTGCAAGTTCAATTGTTTTTGCTGATCTTATTTTTGCTCTAAAGGATTGCACCAGTATCCAGTTTGATGAAGTATTCTGCATTTCTTTTTTTAGTATGATAGTTTGTGAAAATCTTACTTTTTTCTACTTCTAAGTAACAAAAAAGTAAATATTCATGCACATGAAAACACTTGACTTGTGTTATTTTAAGCTAAGGATGACATAAAGAATTCTCATTTTTTAATGTATCTTTTTTTCCTTTTTTTTTTTTTTAATAATCGTGAATGCCCGGATCAGCTTGCGCGCACCTCGACTAATCTCACGATGCCCTAAAGTTTAAGGCCAGTACTCACCTCATGGCCTCAAGTAATGTATTTTTTTTAAAAAACATTGAACCCAAAGTGACTTGTCATGACCACAGAAAGGCTATGAATGGGCAATACCATGGCATGAAACTGTAAAATTTATGATCTTCATTTCTCAAATCAAGAATTAAGGTTGTTAAGTACAAGCAAAATTCGATTACAAAAATAATAAATAAATATGGAAATAAAAATAAGATTGAGAACAGATTAATGATTTCTACAACACACTCCTTTTGAAGGGGAAAAATCTTCTTTGTTTTCTTGAACTGAACTGGGATTACTTCTGCAGCAAACCTTCTTCTAAGCTACAACTTCCAAAATTTTCTGCTTCCATTATCCTCGGCTGATTTTTCTGTCCACATCGAGACCATATTGCGCAGGCTTGGATCCTGGTGTACATGTATAATAAATGTTAAAAAGTGGAGCAAGTGATTTTATTGCATCAAAACTATATATAGAAGACACTTCAAACGATAATCCGACTAGTTCCCAATTCAGAGATGAGGGAAAAGGAATTACCAGAGTTCGAAAAACTGGATGGTCCTAGGGACGGTGAGAGCTTTAGAAGTGGAAAATCATTTTCTCAAAAAGGGCTTTTGACATACTAGTAGCCGCTGGTCGCTGCCATTCTGAAGATCAATGACGCGGGCTTCCCAGCGAAGCTGTGTAGTGAGCGTCCGTGCTCTTTCTATAGGACCAACCTTATCGGAAATAATAACCCATCCCTGCCAACAGGCAAAAATCTCTCAAATAAATTCAAGAGCCAAGACGCATCCAAAGCAAGAACAAGGAACTATGCACGCATAAGGAATAACTTTTAGAGTAATGGGACAAGTATTATTCCAATTATAAGTGAACGGCAATGAATTAACAAGTTCCACGAACAATTACCTCTGGCCGAAGAATACGATCCATTTCGAATAGTAAATCAATCATACTGCATCCCTCAAAAGCAAGATGTGACAGGAGTCCGTTGGCATGAAGCATGTCATACGTCCGAGGGTAAGTAGGAAAAGGTTCACACCTGTACTCGATGTTAGAATATCAAAATCAGCTTTCTGTGAAAGTTATTATAGAAGTCAAGTTGTAATACACTTGTCAATGGACAAATTTAGGGGGAATGGAAAAAAAGGGCTGCAATCCAAGGATGCAAACCATGGAAGGGGCAAAAGACAAAACATGGAAGACATGATGCCTACAACGTAACTTCAAGCCAATGTTTAAGCATACAAATTGGAATAAATTTTGATTTGGCAAAGGACGAGAAAACACAAAAAGACATGATGCCTTTGCATGTAACTTCAAGATTACCTGCAAGTATATGAGATAAATCACATGGAATCAATTTTGAGTTCAGAGTATAATTTGCTCAATAATTTATGTTTTGTTTTGAGTGGATAAACTTAGTTTTGGGTTCTTAAAGTTGCAGTTAATGGAATTTATGAAGTTGGAACATATATCTACATATGCCAAGAGGATTCAACATAGCATTGCATCATACTCTCAAGCTAACCTTGATTTAACGAATAATATTTTTTTTTCCTTTTCTTACACATAAATCAAAACAACTTTGAATGTTAAAGAATGATTTTTCAGGTAAAAGATTTCTTACTAACTCTTCGTGTAAAAGATGTTCCATAGAAAACATATTTCAAGTCTAGAGCGTATTGTTCTATCAAATTGAAGATGATGCCAAAACTAGTGGTAAGCCTACAACAGGCCTGCCAGTACTGAAAGGGCCATCTGTAATTACCCCATCTTACCAGTCATGCAAGATGCCCGCGAAACCTCGGTCAAGGATGAGAGGAAGTGTTTTATGTTCACTTGTTGGCACAACATTCATTACCCACACTGATTTTCTTGCTTCCAGTAATGCAGCATTTAAACCTCCATAATTGGCACTCATGTCCATCACATTCCGAACCATATTATACGGAGGCAACGGATCTTCATCTCCTGGTCTCTTTGGATGGTCAGAGAAAATCAAGGGTGAAAGCAATGACCAATAATTTCTTAAAGCAGATCTCCAAAACTCCATGTCTTCAGAGAAATCTTCAGGATTAACTCCTACATGCCAGTTGAGTTATTATACCAACTATTTGTGAGTGGAAGAAGCAAATTCTAGCATGTTATTCGAACTGAAGACAAGAGCGTCCATATATGCAGTAGTCATACAGTATTAAAATTGTTATACTTACCATGGACTTCAAGCTCAGCAGAGCTCAGAGAACCAAAAGATCTTTTCTGAATTGGGATCCATCGCTTGCTATCTGTCCCACTTACACACTGTGGAAGCGGTTGATAATACAAATGGACATCATCTCCTGAACAAAGTGGTAAAGTGCCTTTTTTGCTACAAATTAGAACAAAAATTATAAAGGAGATTTAGAGAAAAACGAATAAGATTATGATAATGAAGGAAGAATCGGGGGGATAAAGAAGACAGATGGAGAGTGACAGAGGAAAATTAAAGGACAAATCAAGAATAAGTGAAAGCCACTTGTCTCACCTAGATGTATAGCATTGAGCATCTGCAGTTTTCTGCCAGATGAAAGTCTCTTCTTGCTGTACCAAAAGATTCCAACAAATTTTTTGGGTGAATTCTTCAAATGGAGTAGACATGCTTCCTTTCTTTGTGTCCCTGGAAATTCCCTGCTGCCTGCTTCTAGGTGAGGTTAAAACAAAGTAACCTCCTGGCTTTAGTAATCTATCAACTTCAATAAGAAACAACCCATCTGACATATAAAATCATTGTTAATACAATGCAAAGTATAGGTCCAAAATCAAATTCTTTCAGTGTCTTAAAACCTTAACCCCTTTTCACCTACACCCAGGTCCAACCTAAAGAAAAAAGGGGGGAAAAAAGAGAGAGAGAGAAAATTATGCATACAGAGTTAACATACGGAACCAAGAGTCTTTCAATTCTGAGCTGTATTCTGGCTTCAGCTTTGTTAATTTAGTAAGCACAAATAAATTCACTTACGTAAAGTAGTGCACAATACATCCACATTTTATTGTTGCAACACTAGGATTTCATAATTAATTGATTTTAGAAGCATTGTGAGGGACAAAAATTCTATTTTAACCTAGCCAATGTCATAATTCTATTCATGATCATATCATAAGGTAAAACAAACAAACATGTTTTTGTTGGTAATGTCTGCATTCTATTAGAATCAAAATGAATTTCCAAATATACCCAACTTAAAAACTTTCTCATGATATTGGATCAAAAAGCACCAACAAATCTCATGTCTAATAATCTTTGGATGCGATCTATCAAATCACAGTTGGGTTAAGTGTGCCTATGCCCTGGAATTAATTAAAAGACATCATGCTTACAATGCCTTTTTACAAACAAAACTCCATTAAGATGTTCATGCAAAGTAGATCAGAAGTATATGAAATGAAAGAAATAATAAAAACACAATTTCAGCTTCAATGCAATTATATACAAAAATGTAATTTAATGATAAATCTGACAAATACATGTATATACTTTGCCCTTGTATGAGCCCAATTTTGGGGGAAAATGTATTTTGGAATAGTGTTTTTTGGAGAATGTGTAGTTAAAAAATAATGTAAAAGTTTTCGGTTTACGTGTAAAATTATTTATTGGTGAATGTGTGATTGAAAATAAGTTTCGAAAATTTTAAGTTTCTGATAAAATGGGGCTCAAACAAGGGCTTTCTATTAGACGAACATATTTTGGTTTTACATGATATTCCCAGTGTCATTCTCCCTCTTCAAAAGTCAAAACAAATATTACTGCAAAAAAAAGGGCAAACCAACACAGTGACTGTAAAAGGGAGTACAACACCAAGCCAAAAACGCACCTACATTAGTAAAAACCAATCCAGAATCATTCCATTTTTCAAAGAACACCAAACAGAATATTTATCAGAAAGGTCTTTGAGTTCGATATAAGCGGGTCTAAATAGAATTCAGAAGAACAACATACTCATACAGCAGCATCAAATACGTGTGCAAATAATATTTATATACCCACAAAATAATTAATTAAATGAAAAGAATATTCAACCTGCAACAAAGATTAATACTTAAAAGTGTCACCAGCGTGAAAGGAAGCCTTGAAACTCAAAGTGGCAATTAAGGGGAAGAACAGAATCCTAAATCATGAGGATTATACCTTTTTCATCCCAGACAATGCCACACTGAGTGCAGTGAACCATGTCATATGACAAGGATGGAAATGGGAGCTGTCTTGAGATGAAGTTGCCAATGATTGCTGGGAGACCTCTCTCAAGGGCTAGCTGAACCTGGCTACCTGTTGGCTCATATGCTGCCATACAGAGAGCCATCAACTTAAGTGAGAGCAGATGAGCACTAAAGCTACCAAACCCGCAACCAATATCAAGAACATTGCGCACCTGCAATTTATAAGAAAATCTTCATCTAGATGACAATTCTATTGTACAACTTCCAGCCAAAAAAAAAAAAGGAAGAAGAAGAGGAAACATATATTTGTTGTTTTGGAGTGTAAACTAAATTTTTAAGTACATTGATGCTGTCAATAAAAAATATTTGGCTCAACAAACTTAATAAAGTTGAAGTCAGCCAAAACTAACAAGCGAGAAATAAAGCTATACATAGTGCGGCAAAACTTACGCCAGCTTGGAGAAATTCAGTGTCACTTCCCAACCCTATCATTTCAGCAATCTGGTGAGAGTAATCCTTAACACCATCAATGATCATCCCATCGTCTGAACGGAAAGAAATTTGATTTTCTTCTAGCAACATTAACCTATAAAATTTGCAACAATAAACATTACAGAAAGCAGATGTGCAAAGCTACAATAGTTACCTAAACGACACAAGGTATGTGTTTTATATGAAAACGTGCTAAATATTCCAGCAACAACACACACTTTAATCCCAGAGGACATTCCGTAACTGAAAGATGTAAGTTGAGCATTTTACAATTGTCTCTCCAATTACTCGTCTTTTCTATCTGGGATGAATTGATATTTTTATTTGAACTATCTGCCAGAAATTTCAAAATCCAAGACCAAGTTACAATTAAAAGGAATTAAGAACACCTTTTTGTCATGCTTCCAGATGAAAGGAATTGGTCTTTACTGAGCTTCACATTACCGCTCCATATAACATCCCTACTAGCTGGCCAAGTCAAAGGAATTTTGTAGTCCTTCGGGGGACGAACCAAACAATGCTGTCGATCTCGTGATATTTCGCAGTGCCGATCAAACTCTTCCTCATTTTGAAAACCAGCCAGCAGATTTGCAGACACGTTATAGCAAGGCACATAATTTTCTCTTTCCTTCCAACAAAGATCAAAATCCTTCACATGATTGGTTACCAGATTCCTCAACTCCAAATAATCACCTGCTGCTTGCTCCTTTAGCCTTCTATAGTTTGTATAGATGTCGGATCTCACAGAAGCACTTGCAGCAGAATCAAGTGCACTTGGGGAAGATGATCCAAATAATGCAATCAGAACAAAGATGCTAACTAGACAGAGAAGTAACCAGTTGCGTGGCGGTCTAGGGCCGAAAATCAGTGATAGTTTATGGAACCAAGAGCTTCTCATGTCCAATTTCTGCAATCGTCTCCTAAAGTTAGTACAAAAAATCCAGTCTTTATTGGCTATTGCTCCAACATTAATCTCCAAGAACTCTGAAAACTGCAACCGATAATCAGATACAATCTTCCATTTATCATATGATCAGGACTCCGACCAACATCAACTGGCATTGGAAAAGACCACACTCGAGCATCCACTAAACCACAAAATCAGCAAATCATTCAGTGAAATGACATGATTAAGCTTATAAAACCATGATGTATCCCACAATTGCCGAATCGTTTGCAACAAAACCCTCCCCTTCAAGCCTTAATTACATATATCAAGGGGTTCCTCCAACTAAAAAGGCCTTCAGAATTTTCATCAACAAGAATGCCAATTTTAAAACAAACAGTTCGAATTCCAATTCCAACAATCAACCACTCCAAAAGCAACAAATTAAAGCCTCCAGATCAAATCAAACCTGCAGTAGATCATCAAAAATCATTAAATCCACGTAAAAGGAAAAAAAAAATCAAATTCAACCCAAAAATTCTCATGACAAATTCATTCAGATCCCAAAATCAGATCAGATCCAGAAGAACGCAATTAGCATTATCAGAAAAGCACAAACAAACAAAAATAAAAGAATGCACGAAAACGTGATCAGGGATTTTACCCACCAGGTGGTTGAAACATAAAAAATTGTGCATATAGAGACCGTTTGAGAGAGGTTAATCACAGCATGAATTCGCCATTGACAATAGTGTGAAAAGTTCTTGGGAACAGGTTTTTGGAGGTGTGTTCTCTATAATTGCGAAAAAATAAAAATATACTTATATACTATAGAATTGTATAATGGTACAGGAATTCTATGTTCGTGATTTTCAGATCCACTCCCATAGGCTCGCACATTGAGAATGAGATGTAGCCATTATTAAAGATGGAATAACTGTGATGTCTCACAATATTTATTTATATAATTAAATAATATTGTAATTTATTATCAATGCTTTTGATATCCTCTCAGGTGATTGTTTGTCATAGCTTGCTAAAAAGTTAACGTTGAAATCAATAATTAAATTTAACGACATATTTTACGAGATTTATAATTTTTCGATTATATATTTATTTAAATCTGTTAAATTTTTACATCAAAAGCTTTGTTATACAATCCTTAAATAGACCACGGTCCGTGCTTACAATACCCATAGCTGTGCGTTCGACAACTACGATCGTAACATTGATTGATGGGATAAGTGGTGGATTTTTGTGAGATTTGTGGCTTTTATAAATTTATATGAAATTAATTTAAAGTCTTATTAGACTTTCATTTTAAACTTTTATATATTAATTCAGAAAATTTTTGAAATTTTTTANATATCTCTATGTTCTAAATACTACAACTACATTTTTATGAAAATGAAAAAACCCAAAGCTCCTTATCAGATTTTAATCGATGACTTATTCCTTACCACGTGTTACTTTACCACTGAGTTAAAAGGGTTTGTTTAATTTATTTTTCAAATAAGTCACTATGTAGATAATGTAGATAAAATCTCTATATGTACATATATTATATACACAAGTACGTGCAGTAGACTCGTAGTGGTTAGTGGTCGATTCTTGAATAATCAAATGGATTTACCTGGCAAGGTAAAATAAAATGAATTCAAGATCAATTCTAATTTCTTTTATTGAAGTGATCCCCATTAAAATAAAATTCACTTGATTGATACTCTGCTGAAGAGTAATAAGTATCCTAAGGACTTTTACAAAAAAAATTTAAAAGTCATTGATATTTTGAATATTTCAGAAATTATAGAGACTTCTAAATTTTTTTAATTGAATATACTATGGTTTTTAAAGACTTTTAAAAGTTTAAACTGAATACATCAATACTTAAAAAAAAATCTACATAAAATATCCCTAAATTTTTTAAATCCCAAAAATTCTTTAAAAGCTCCAACTGCACACCCCCTTCAGTTCTAGGGTCACTTTTTATGTTAACATCCTTGTGCACTTTGCTCATCTAGAAAATTGCAAAAAAAATTCCCCAGACAAGCATGCGTGGGAGCTAATCGGTTTTAAAAAAAATTAAATTGATTAAAGTAAGTGGTAGATATATGACTACTGTTTACGAGTCTCATATATGTGTGTAAGAAGTTATAGCCAAACAAGTTACTATTAAAGACTAAAATTCCTTATCAATTTGTTCGATTATTTTAAACATCTTTCAAATTGGAGGAAAATACTTTTTCGATAATATTATCCTTTTAATCGGATATTATCTACGTGTTACGTGACCAATTAACTTATAAATAAATGAAATTTGTGAGTTAAAAACATTGTTGTCGCACTTAGAAAACGTTAAGAATCAATTAATTATCTCTTTCTACTCTTATTATTTTTATATTCTAATAATTTTTCATTAAAAAAAAAAAAGTTGACTAGTTTTCTGTATATAGTAACATAATAATTGTAACATTGCCAAATGGAGGATACTTCCAGCTTAAACATTAAGCTAAAAGTGACCCTGTATCTTTGTGCATAATAAAAACAACGATTTTACTAGTGGTACATCACCATGTACATCGGGATGTGCACCCCCTTCACATGAGAGTGGGACCTACTTGAATAAAAAAATATTTTACACAAGTGGGTCCCACCTCCATGTGAGGCGGGTGTACGCTTTATGTACAGTTTTTGATGTACAACTAGAATTATTCTAAAAACAAGAATATTAACTTCTTTTTTGTACTGTACTACGTAAAATAAGTGTTACACGAGTCGAACCTAATTCAACTTTAAAAGGTTTACAAAATTGGAAGAGTATCCCTACTAAGTTGGTTCTACATTTCAAGATGTTTACGTACGAGTTTTTAGTCGAGCTGAGTTCAAGTTTTTTTCAAATATATTGACGGTTGCTACATAAAAAATTTTTTTAAAAAAAATGATTTTCTATGTCCCATCTTAAAGGGGAAGATAATAAAAAGAGCATGAACATGTCGGGTGGACATTAAAGGTAGTTTTAACACTGTATAAGGTAAGATTTATTATGTCAGAAGTAATAAATGCTTTCAATTTTGGATAAAAATGGATACCAATTATTTAATGAAAATGTAGCCAATAATTAATGAGTTAAGTACATAAATGGTCACCGAGGTTCGACTGCAAATTCAAATTTGTTGTTTTGTTGGAAGCATCTACTGCAAATTTGACGTGGCCCTGTTAAACCACCTCGACATTAAGGTTTAACAATTGCTACGTCGAATATGATGTTAATCAAGAAATCGGTGTGACAAATTGCGAAACATAAAATGCGTAATTAAAATTAATTATTATTATTTTTACCAAAAATCTTAGATACAGCAGCTGTCACCAGACATCAAACCTAACAACCTGATGCTGCTGTTTGAAGCAAAAGACTATGTAACCAGTAACTATGTTGCTAAGATGCAAATTCTTCAATGAATTCAAAAACAGTTATTCTCATTCAAGAAGGGGATGTAACTATAAAGAATAGTTTGGAGCATGCCGACAGGTTCGAATAATTAGCCCGTGTTTGATTTTAGGTAGGTAAAAATCATATTTTTAATAAATTTTAATATGTTAAAATTAATTATTAACTTTTATTTAGATTTTTTTAGCTAAACCAACGTCGACTTGATATTTTTGTTAAGCCTCCATTGTCAAATCCCAACAACTGCACAGCTCAAAATTTGACTCTTTCCTAACCTAAAATGTCCTTTATTTGCCTTAAATGTCAACTTCTGACGAAAATGATGGCCCGCTCCACTTTCTAGAGGAGCTAGATGACTATTCATTCCTCACAATTCGAGACGAGAAACCTCTATGATTCAATCAAGAAAAAATTCAGGAAAAATAAAGCCACTTCGTCGTAAAGATGTTGAGAGACGCTTTGACATAATGAATAATGACAAAATATGATTGAATAGAAAAAGTTGATCGTAATTTAAGTAATTTAATAATAGAATGTCACGTGGCAATGATTATGTCAACCTTGATTCATTTAGAATTTATTCCAAGCTAGTAACAAGTTGATGCAATAAATCCTGCACCTGCACCTGCACCTTCTGCCATAGCATGCAAAGTTTGAGGAGATAGACAGGCCTCGATGTCCACACTACCTTCTTTAACCCCAGCAGAAATAGTTATCTTTCCATCAAACCTATTCCCCTTTCCACTCCTCACTGCAACAGGTTTTCCCCAACCAAAATCATTGCCATATACGTCAAACCAAGGTGAATTTATCAGCACAAAATGATTTTTTGGTAGGCTATCAAACTTCAGTAATTCGGGTTTTTTTACCCAACTCTCGTAGAAGTCTTTAACTTGTTCGTGTCCACGAGAAGCAACCATTCTATTTATCTGCCAGGCAGTCCAACCTAATCCCTCATTAAGTATTTTCCCAGCCGGGAGAGTAACCATCCCATCGAAAACTGCGTTTCCGAAGTATTCTTCCGGGAGAGGTGGATTCAATCTATGTCGAATGCCGATGGGAATCTCAAAAGTTGTTTCTTTATTTGCATCAACACGACAGGAGGAGGAGATAATGGAGCGCCATAGATGAGCTAGGAGAGCTTGGAGGGAAGAAATTTTATTTGTATGCATTTCAAGATTAGCTTTTGCTTTGAGTTTGGCAATGTTCTCTTTAGTGAAATGGAAAACTCTTTCTTCCTAGGGGGGAATATCAAGAAGCTCATTAAGAATGAGGTGTTCATCGTCTATGGCGATGCTCCTCGGACACTCAGTATCAAAATGAAGCTCTCGTTTGAGAACGGGAGGTTTTGATACACGGATGAATCCACGAGAAAGCTCGGCCCAAGAGTTGAAGAAATGCCAGAATGACGTCCCATCCACCACCAAGTGATTAATGCTGCAACCAATGAAGAAGCCATCGACAAGATCTGTAACTTGTACTGCAAGCAAAGGCTGGGAAACTCCGTCGTAGTTTCGAACTCCGTTAAGTGGGAAAAAGGAGTGAACAATATGAGGAACATAAGTTGGATTCAGTATATCGGTAACAGTTAGATCATTCACGACCGCATGGATGAAAAGGGCTCCAATACTGTTGCAATCGATGGAAAAACAGGTGGCTCCACCTTGGACTCTTGTGGTTGCTAGGCGGCCGGCTAGTGGAGGAAAGAAGTTGAGTGTTCGAGAAAGTGATGTTTTCAAGTGATCAATGAAGGTAACAGATTCATGTTCTGCTGTGGGCTTACTAAAGAGGAGGCCCTTCTGGCTGTATTCAAGTAGCAAGAGCTCGAGGTCCCATGGCATCAAGTGAATCTTTGGTTCATCTTGACAGCCATCTGCTGTGGGTTTGATTGTGCATTTAGAAATAACATGAATTTCAACCATTTTTTCGTGAATTTTTGTTAGAGCTTGGAGAAGTGGAAGATTTGGAGAAAATGATGTGAAGTTACCTGTAAAAGCTCACTAATATAGAAGCACTGCCATGTGACTGCAATCACAAGTTCGTTTCCCAATTTTTATTTTATTTAAAAAGAATCATTCTACAGATAACACGTGAAAAACATCAATCATTGAAAGATGGGAAAAACAAGAGAAAAACAGACGACTGAGGTGCTGTCTTGTACGAAACACGTGAAACTTTCCCTGTACTTCAGGAATAATCCATCTAAAAAGGGCTAGAAAATGAGTGGAAGCTATCACATGACTGAAAGCACAGAAATCACTCAAATCAAGAAGCCAAATTATTTGCAGCTATCCCCACACTGAAACAACTAGGCTTGTTAAATGGAACCGAGCCTCAGCTCGCCTACCTGCAGGCCAGGCTCGAGCTACTGGTGAGCTGACTCGTGCTCGTCCATGGAGGGAATCGAGCACTAGCCGGCTCCCTTCAAGGTTGTTGGGTTCGGTCGCCTAAATTAATTCAACAATTAATCAAATCACAATGAACCTGATTATATTGAATTTTTTTTCCTTACAAAAAGCTAATTTAAGTTTGGCAATGATTTTTAGGCTTACCTAAATAGAATTTTGTATTGCATCAATCTTTTACTAGACACGGAACACCAAATGCACTCTACAAGTACGCTTAATAAGTTGTATTTGACAAGTTAAGATGACACAATAGACAATATTTTTATCTAATTTTTCTTCTTTAGTACTAACCAATTCTACGATATACAAAACTCACCTATGAACGCTCGCTCACTGTCACCGAATCCTTTTTAACTCGAAACACAGGCCAACCCCACATGCACTAAAAGTGTGTGGAGTGGTAGTTCGGTCAGGTGGTTCATCAACCCTTTCCACAAACACAGGCAACATATAAATAAGGAAACTACAAACAGGAATATTTTCAACATTCATCAGCAATTTCGGAGTTTACTTAGGATTAACTGCACAAATATTCCCTATGTGACATATGCAATGACGTTTTAGGCCTGAATCTGTCGACCAATCCAATTCAACGAGTTGAGCCCACCTAAAGGCCCACCCAAATTTTAAATTCGATCATCCACACCTTAATCAAGACTAGTTCTGAGTCAATGTTCAAGCATATAACATGGGAGGGACAGCTTAAGCTAGAATGTTATTGGCTTGTCAATTATAAAAAGTCAATGACATCAAGGACAGAAGGTCAATTTTAAATTTTAACAGAACAAGAACAAACAACTATAATTCAGAGGGCGGCCTTGAAATTTAAGTTCACTGAGACAACATTAGCAACTTTACCACACAAACTGGTTGAATCAAATCATAAAACACTACTAAGTGAATCACTCCATAACTAATATTGAGCTATAACAAACTGCACGAAGCGTTGACCTGCTGTTTTCTCACCTCCGTGTAGAGGAGGTTTCTTGAAAGTGTATCAAACACTAAATAATATATGGCGTGGAGATTTCCCCTGGAATTCCAAGAATGGTCCGCATCTTAATTTAACCGGTTCCTAATTCCCTATTCAAGTAATCAACGAACATCCTCTTTGCACTATCAGCATCTGAAGGTGGCGGTGGGCCACTTAAGCTTGATTGCCCAGTTAATTTTATAAAGGTTCGTCTTAGCCTACGTAGCTCAGGTAAACCAACGGGCCTTGAAATATCAATAGTTGGTAATCCAGGCCCAAGAGACACACCACTGAGTGGGCCTCCCATAGCCTGCGATTGAGCTTCTACTATCATATTGGTTACCTCTTGTGTTGCTCTGTCCATCTCATAAAGAGAAGATGCCTCAGTAATCCTTGCGTTTTGTGTTGCAAGTGTTGGTTGTAAAACTTTTACGTCCCTTGTTTTCGAGTCGACCTTTTTCGTCAGGTACATGATAGCTTCCACTATTGCAGCAGAGGATTTTTCAATCCCATCTCTTGAAGGCCATAACTCAAACAATGGAGAATCCCAACGATTTCTGCTGTCTGGCCTCTCAAACCTCCTTAAAAGATCTTCAATTATCTTATCATCATAAGCAGACTCCAATTTTTCCCTACGTTCTTTGTTCCATTTTTGACAGTAGGCCTTGTCAACATCACAATGAAGAACACAATATCTAATTCCAGCTGCACGAGCCAAACACCATAACTCATACCTGTAACCCTTTATGCTGTTTAAAGAATCCACTATGATAATGTCATCTCTTGACAAAGATCTATCAACTTCTGATCTCAGTACTCCCCTTAAATTCTTTTCGGCTATCATGTCAGCATAGCTTTGGTTACGATCAAGATGAAAAGAACATTCATTGATAATTCTAACTGATGGCTTAGGATCAGTTTCTTGAAGAGCTTCAGCTAGGCAGGCTGCAGATTTTGACTTTCCACTACAAGGTTGACCACAGATTACAACCAATGCCATCTGCAAAGAAACTGGAAATTTTTTGTAAGTCTTACTCCTAAAAATTTCTTATAAAGGGTGTTAGTAAACATGGTAGTTCACGCATTTCCTATAAGAAAAGAGTGAAATTAATGCGCAGTAAATGCAACAAAAAATTACAGTAAAATCCACTCTTTAGCAATGAAAGCATAAATATCAGATAGCAGAAACCGAAAACTGAAGCTGTCAGTAATATATCATATATCATCATAGTACAGGAAAAGATAAAAGTATATATATTTTAATTGCAAACCCCTTGTTCTTCTCAATTTAAAATTTTGGAGATGCTAAGATTTCTCAATGTCTTCATACTATTTTTGCTCATTTTCTTATCAGCAAATTGTGATCTGGTCTCTTCATCAAGATCTGTTACTTGCTACACCTTCTCAAAGCACAGTAGAGAACACTCTAACAACTCCACGTTTACTCTCTGTTTATCATTTATGCACGATCCATTTCTTACATTTCATATGTAGATTTAGGTATTTATTGACTCTGATGTCTCTAAAATGTAAAAGCGAAATAAGATATATCTGCTTTTTATCTTTTCGATGTACAACTTTTTCCTTCTTTTTTTCACTTGCTAGGACAAGCTTCGTGTAAGGTGCATTCCATAATACTGGTCCAAGGCTCAGATTACCAAAGCTAAATCCATCACCACCATTCCAGCCAAATCCATGACAATATTCTACCTTTTTATACCATAAAATACAATAGTATAGCTACTGCTGGCAGCGGTGTAGCTAAATATGTTGGAGGCAGTAGTGAGTGCCAAATACTGCTAACACTGTAAATGCCAACCAAGAGTAAACAATGGCACTACTCCTTAACCTACTAATTAGTAGCTTTCTGTAAACCTTGTGTAAACACAAGTAAATTAACTCTACTACTGTGAAATATTATCATATGCCTACATATAAATTTACTATTTGGACATTGACTTCCCCATATATCTCAAATACAAATATTATAAAACAAAAGGCAGACATGTTCGAAAGCAATGAATTTGAACCTTGAAATTGGAATTAAGAACGATTTAAATTAATTGATTTAGCTGAACACTATAATTAAAGATTTGAATACCTAATCACGCATTTTAGCAAACATGTTGTGAGCTTACCACTAACAAGCAGAAACCCAACTGCAAAAATATAAATTTAAATAATCAAAACACAAGAATGAGTTTCTGTTACCTAAAAATCAAATGGCAGCCAACTGCTTACAGCACACGCAGAGAGGGAGGGAGAGATCGGCGTAACACAATAGGCTTCCTCTTTTTCCCAAGTCTTGGAAGTAGCGATTTCAAGCAGTGCGACTTTTAAGAACTGCGATTCACAATGGGCATATGTGATAACAACGATTTCAGCAAAAATAGGGATTGGAGCGACAGGGGTAATAGGGCCAGTCGAACCGGACCCAAAATAAGACCCTATTAAGCCCATGTTTGAGTGCCACTATAACGTAGTTTTTAGGTAATAGTAATTTTTTAAAAAATATGTGGTTAAAAAAAAAGGAAAAAAATTTGGATTTATACTTAATATTATTTTATTAAAAATTTGTGGTTAAAAAGAAAATAGAAAAAAATAAATTATTGAATTAATGGAGCCCAAACACGAGCTAAATAGTCTATTCGGGCAAGTCAAATCTGACCCGATGACTCATGCCAAGCGTAAATCATGATTGAAATTTTTGTATTAAAAAAATCTTTAACTTATAAATAAATAATAACGATAAATGAGTAATATTTTCGAATCTCATAAAATGTGTCGATAAAAAGTTATTAGAAAATGGGTTAAATCCACCAATGATCTCTCAACTTTATACTTGGTGTCACCATAATCATTCAATTTGATTTTGTTTCACCATAACCATTTAACCTTATATTTAGAGTTATCATGACCACCTAATTTCATATAACGTTTCATCATGACCATCTAATTTCATATAACGTTTCACAATAATTATAAATTGTGCTATGGGTACATAATTGTACCCATAGGGATGTCCATAANCAAGAGACACTTTAATTAAGCATGTATTTTCTAATGGGTTAAATTCACCTATGGCTATTCAATTTTATGTTTTGTGTCGTGATGATTATCCAATTTGATTCTGTTTCATCATGATCACCTAACTTTATACTTAGTATCACCATAACTACCCAATTTGATGTTATTTCACAATTGTCACCCAATTTCATACTAATTTTAAATGGGTAAAACAGTGATTTTATATTATATATAAAATCACTGTTTTACCCATTTAAAATTAGTATGAAATTGGGTGACAATTGTGAAATAACATCAAATTGGGTAGTTATGGTGATACTAAGTATAAAGTTAGGTGATCATGATGAAACAGAATCAAATTGGATAATCATCACGACACAAAACATAAAATTGAATAGCCATAGGTGAATTTAACCCATTAGAAAATACATGCTTAATTAAAGTGTCTCTTGGCACTGACAGGTTTACATCATGGGACAAAGAAGAATTGGAAGTCCATGTGACGTTCAACCACTGGCCAATCTTCGAATACTGAACCCCTGTTTGAACCTCATTTTTTGAGGAAAATGTATTTTGAAAATGATTTTTTGAAAAATTTGTAATTAAAAATAGATTTTTTTTTTTAATTTATGCATAAAATTATTTTATGATAAAATATGTAATTAAAAATGAATTAAAAAAATGGAACTCAAACAGAGGCTAAATCTATTGAGGATGGATAAGAGTTCTATAGTTTCCATCGAGGTTTATTCTTCTCTTTCTTTTTAGTTTTTACGTTTTCCTTTGCTTTTGTTGGATTTGCAGGATGGGGTAAGCTTAACTTACATATTAAAAAATAAGTAAATTTTAACATTTTTTTTTAATCAAAAATGAAAATAGTAATTAGTTAAGTAGTAATCTCTACATTATATATATATAAGTTATTTTTTTTAACAAAAAATAATTTTTAAGGTGAAAAAGTTACATGTGATGTATAAATTTAGACAGTCTCTGGCCTCAGGGATGAGTCGTGCCTCCATTAAGCACATTGCATCTGTCGAAAAGGTTCTTGGATTACATTCTATCGAACTCGAGATCCTCTTGAAAATAGCCGAAAGGCCTTCAGTCCAAGTCGAGGATTTAAGCAAGCCGGGGCAAATAAGCAAGTCAACGAGGGTGCTCAAGAGTCGAAGCAAATTCACAATTTACAAGGTACAAGCTCTCAAAGAGTCAATAAGAATCTCTTCATTTAGCAATCTGCCTGCACACAAGAAATTCGTAGATGAAGTGTGCCATTCATTTAAATCTAGAATTCACGTAGATCTTCACAAATGCATACCTATAAAAACTATTTTGTTGATTCTGTTTTCTCCATCTTTCCATTTGCGAGTTGGAACAATCTCGTATAGTTCCCTCACGGCCTGCCAGAGTCGATAGACCATCAGAAAGGAAAAACAATTGACTTGTTAATCAATCAATTAACTAATCTAGCAAAACCAACTTCATCCTATTGAGGTTTCTAAAAATTATGTTCGTTTGAACAAACAGCCTTGTAACATCAAGATACATGCATTTGCATAAAATTTTCGCTTCACGGAGCTATTATTTACTCGAGATTCAATTGAAACTAAAAAGAAAACAATCGATCGAGTCATATCTAAAATGCCAAACTCAGTAATTGATGTAATGGAAAATATTATTTTATTAAAGAATGTGTGGTTGAAAATGAATAGAAGAATAAGAATGAAAAAAATAATGTGGCTCAAACAGAGACTGAATATAATAAAAACTTTCACCAACTCTGGCTTAAAGAGAAAAGGCTTCAACTCGTGTGCACAAAACAAATGGAAAATGTTCAACATATAGACAGACTTTGTTGGACATTGGGCCCGACAACTTGGATACTCTAACACCAAGCATTACAGGAAATAAAACCTAAGCTTGATTGAGGTATCCCTTTGAGTTTAGAAAAGATACCTGCAGAGTATGAAGTTTATCAGAGTTTACGACACTTAAGACTCCTTTGCACCGATAAACATCCATGCCATATTTCTTGTCCCAAATAATCTCCTCAATCCACGTCCTAACCTAGAATGAGTGAATGTCAGGTTACTAACTGTATACATGCCATAAAAACATCAATGATGCAAGGGAAAACAGCAAGAAAGGCTTATAGCACATTTCTACCATACAAACTCAACTTTACTAGTGATTACTAAACAATAATTATATTGATTCAAGGCTTTCTGCTAAAGGCAGAAAAATTGAACTTATTAAACACTAAGATAAAAATAAACATAGAAAAACGAAGAAGAAAAGCGTAAATAATTTACCTACTACAATTATTATGATGCATACATCATTTATTTAGAATAACCTGCCGTCATAAAGCTAGGAACAGAAGACGCAAAGGCATTAGCGTCATTTCAAGAAGTACCTTATCAAAATCAACTTTCTTTGGTTCACAAATGCATAAAGTTCTCACACTGCTGTCATGAAGATCTCTGGTAGATAGCTTTTTATTTTCTTTCAACAATGCTTCCAAATGAGTCGCATGCTGAAATGAAAGAAAAGAAAAAGAAAAAGAAAAAAAACTTTCACATAGTAAGTTCATTAACAATCACCACAAAACCTGGAAAATGCATACATATGATAACAAGTGGAAATGAAGAATAACTAAGTTACATACTGTAGCATTGTATGCTCGGCAGTTCAGTATTTTGGACAAGTCAACTTGGCACCGGACGGAACGGATAATACTTGCAAGGGAATTGATATTATATATCTCCTTTTCCAGATCCTCTAAAGGAGCTCCAGAATTGTCAGAAGAAACAAGATCAACTTTGTTAAGAATCACAACATCCTATAATAAACAGAAAAAAGTAAGCATCTGAAATGTCTCTACTATCTCAATTGACCAACACCAACAAGAAATTCAAGAGAGCGTGGACCAAGAAAGATAGGTTATCTACGGAAATAATCATGAGCAAAAAAGTTACCGCAAATGCTATTTGATAGTATGCTTCTGGAAATGAAGAAGAGTCGTTATGTGACTTGAGCTGATAATGGAGGTTTTTGGCATCAACAACCTAATAGAGGTGCAGAAACCTTTTAGAAACAGAAATCTTGAAAAAATTAAAAATGATTGAGCACCTATAAGTGTTGCAATGGTAGAGAGTCACAGCAAACTCTATATTCAATATCAGAAGAACTTACAGTGATAATAGAGTCAAGCGTGACATCAGCTTCCAACTGATCATCCAACCAAAGGACCGATGCTAGTGGAGCAGGATTTGCCAACCCTGTGGTCTCTAATAATATGTGGTCAAGCCTACATGCAACTAAAAGTAATTAGCAGATCATTTGTATATGAGATAATGCTTGGTAATTCTGAACACGTGGTTTTAAATTAATTTTTCAACTTCAAAGAAACAATTCAGCTTAGACGACTCAAGCTTTTTGTAAAACATCGAGGAATTAGAGAAAGAAACCAATCAAAGTAGGTTGAATCTCACTCTCCCTGTCTCTCCCTGCATGTGTGTACATTCCTCCCATTAAATTCCCTTAAGAAGAAATTGCAAAAAATGTCCACTTTTACATGGTCATTAGCAAAAATGCTCAAAATTTCTTCAATGTCCATTTTACTATAATATAGACTAAAATGCCATCATTAACAATTTTAAATTCCACAATGAAGACAAAATTATTTATATAATAAAAAAAAGTATAGACCAATAATACATAATCTATACTACTTATTTTAAAAAGTATCATGTCAATCATGCATTAAATGTTCACTTCTCCCTAGAAGTGGTAAATAAAACATTTATGAAATATCGAGAAGTACACTTAAAATATCAAGAACATTATGAAATGTAGAGAACTCTCATGTTCAGAACGAAATTTTGTTCTAACAAATGAAGTGTCAAGATAAACATGGTTCAAATGTCAATAATAGCTTTTAAAATATCGAAAACGTCATGAAATATTAATAATAACAATTATTAAACACAACTTTATCAACAAAAACAAGATTTCAAAGAAAAATTACCTTCTACCAAGAATTGTGGAAAGCATAATCAAGTGCAAATTTGAATGGGATTAAATTTTTCGAAATGAAATTATATGACTTTCTTATGAATTGGAAGCATATTATTATTTTTTAGTATTAATGACTTTCTACTTCATCTTCTTCATTTTTTCCCAAGTTTTTTTATCAATGCCTAATAGATAATAAAAGCAAATGAATATATTAAGTATTAGCTAGTATTAATGTAGCTTCTCATGGAAGATACTTGTTCTTCTCGAAATTCGTGAAAAATTGAAAAAAAAAATTGCTTCATTTTTTATTGAAGGTATACTAGAAAATTTGGTACCAAATTTGGCCATTTTTGCAAGATTTATTAAAATTAGACACTTTTCAATTGACAAGCATGAAAGTGACCATTTTTGTAAATTCCCCTTCCCTTAATCATACTTTTATTTTCTAATATATAATTTTGGCTACTGTGTTATTTGTTCCATCGTTTACCAAAAATGAATAAAGTTAAGAATTAGATAACTTGATGTATAGTCATCAAGTTCAAATAAAATAATAAAGCATACCCCACCAAACTCACATCTCTATTTTATTTAATCCTTTCATGATAATGTCCATTTGTTATGAGCTTATATATTTGAAACAATTGTAACTACAAACAATATTGGACAATTTAGCCAATGGCCATCAAGAGTTCAGTTTTTAAGCACTATTTTTCCTTTTTTATTTATTTTGAATGTTCATTGTTTTAATTTAAATATTTTATTTAAGGACATAGCATTGTGTTGTATGAAATTATTCCATTTTTCATTTGGTTATGCAGAAAACGTAGATCTGATTTCATAGTCTATCTAATCAAACACAACCAAATGGCACTGTTTGATCAAAAGTAATATATTAGAGTGTTAAGTGGTATGATTACCAGGAATTGCATAGAGGTTGTGAAACATAAAATCTTAAGATTGAAATTGGTACTTGTTCATTGAGAGAAGGAAATATGTGACTGAGAACGGAAGGGATTTCGTCTCAAGATCTTACAACAATTTTTGAATGTACATTTCTTCGTTTTTACTTCTTTTCTCATTTAAAGATCGCTGGACATACTTTTAAATTGTCAAAATTAATGTTAACATTTACCTTTTGATCATTAATGTACTACAAGTCTTCAACTATTAATATTTCCATACTGTCACACACAATCCTGTAACTAATTCATAGAAGCACAAAAATCATTATGTTCATTCATCAATAGAAATCTAAGTCGATGGGAGAAACATGAACCATAATTTGTAACCAAAACATACAATTTAGTTTCAAACCAAAAAAGAATCAAATATTAGTAGTAGCTCATTATCTCACGCACGCATATCCAGAGTGAGCTGACAATACAAAAGGAAACAAGGAAATCTATGATGCATCAAATAAATGTTGCGATTTCAGTTACTTTCCCCCCAAAAAAATAAAAAATTGGGAGAGTGGGCACACAGACGCGCAAAACACAATTATGGAAATGTTAAACCAGTTCAAATGGAAATAATATTCTTTCAGCAGAAAAGACACTCACTTACTCGCACATGGCCACTACCAAGATATCGAACACTTGCTTACTGCATTTGTTGATTAAGTGGGCATTGTAGCCCAAATGCTACTGCAGCAAAAATCCACAAAACTAAAGAGCATAGTGAAAATGATCAAACCTTTCTTTCCTCTGCACGAGTTGCTCTAGTGCCTGAACCAAGCTATGCTTCACAGTACAACAAATGCATCCATTTGCCAGCTCAACCCACTCCTCTACAAGAGCACCACCTTCACCTTCATTGATCATTGCTCTTTCGACTCCTATCTCCTCCCCAAATTCATTCAATATTACTGCTATTCTCTTCCCATGTTGGCCATTCAATATATAATTCACCAACTGCATCACACACAAACACATAAAAAACAAAAAGACGTGTGCACACACAACCACAGCCAATAGTTATCTACAAAAATAATAACTGTGTCATTCCTAATACATTTATTGTGCTCTTTCATCACTCCCTTCTGAATCTTGTAAATGCAAATAGAATCGGCAGCTAAAGACTAGTTCAGGCTCTAGTTGCTTAAAACTCGTTCAAACTTGACTTGAGAGTAAAATAAGCCAAACTTCATAGAGTAAACACATATACATAAAAGATATGTTTACATTTCTATTAGAGAGTTTTGCATAACTAATATCGTAAAGACAGTTTATTATTATTATTTTGGAAGGTAGAACGAAGTTAATTTCTAGAAATTCTATTAACCCTAAGAGATTCTTAGTTAATAAAACACTGATTATGAGAAGTCGACTGTAAAAAGTGATAACTACCAGCATCAAGTTTAAAATTCATTTTACCGTCGACTTCCCGGCACCGAGATAGCCAGTGATGACAGTGACGCCTACCGGTGGAATCTCGTGTTCAACGACGTCGTCGATTGCAACGGCGAGCGGCGCCTCTTCGTCGTCTTCTGGTTCCATATTCGGGCCGGATTTGATTTCAATTTCAGGAATTTGCGAGTAGAACACTTTTGGGTTGGCCCAAACCGAAACCAATATAAACCGTACTTACATTGTAATTTCAAAAAATATAGTATGTGAAATGTATTTACATCCTACATAGAGAATGTGTTTCGTAAATTTCCAAATTGTAATCGCAATAACTAACCTCTTGATTTTACTTTTTGCAAAATAAATTTTTAATGGATGATGAAATTAATATATAACAAATTCCGTTATCAATAAAACTTGAAGTACAGAAAAATTTTGACGAAA
This sequence comes from Fraxinus quadrangulata, assembly GCA_903798255.1. NCBI lineage: Eukaryota > Viridiplantae > Streptophyta > Magnoliopsida > Lamiales > Oleaceae > Fraxinus > Fraxinus quadrangulata. The sequence goes on along the minus strand of CAIGRB010092178.1, from coordinate 56,934 downwards.
TTGATACCGGCGCCGATGTGGCTAAATTTGAATGGTCTTTTTTCCATCTTCCAATGCTGTCATGACAAGTGTTATCTGTTAAAAAATTTAAAAATATGTACCTATAGCATAATTGTTTTGATATATAATTAAGAAATCCATTGCCCATGAATAGGACAACACAAGAATCTCAACCTCGGGTTTACCTTAAATTTCTCATAAGTTAAGGTTCTAATATTCCGTGTATTCGTTGAAGCTTTTAACCTTTTCAATGTTCAAATATCTTAAATTTAGCAACAAGACGGAGCATTAGAAGAAATACTTAATTACTAAGCAACAATGAATGTATGGAGACAAAATGTTCGAAGGCCGGGAATCAATATTTGTTCTAAAAGCATAGTCGTAATGACACTTTTGATTTGCTCCATGGCTTTAAGAGAAACTCGTGCAGAAGATGATGACATTGCAACAAAAAGTGATCCAAGTTTTAATACTGTTAGCGGGCGTCTCGAGAATTGTTATCCTCCACCAAACTTGAAGGATGGTGGTGACGATGAAAAATGCGTCGGTAAAAGCCAACTCAACTATGATAACATGGATCATGATGACGACGACGACGACAATCTTGGTACAAATTTGGACGAGCCAGATCTACAATCTGAATTCGTGGTTGTGGGACACTGATTTTATTCGTCATTTTTTTTTTGTTCAAGATTTTCTGTCATAAATCTTATATTCAATCTTTGTCTTCTTCATTCTTGTTCTAAATTGATGGTTAATTTGTATTACACACACACACACACACATATAATTTACTATAATTAAGTCAAAATATTTTGTTCCCTTTTCAGCATCTTTTCTTCTTCAAAATATAGAAAGAACCTTCAAATTTAAATTTGATTATAATTGCTTATCAAATTCTTTGTTGAAACTAGAGAAATCAACATTTTCAGTTGTTAATGATTTTTTTAATACAATCTATCTATTTTCTATTTAAATTTTCATGCGAACGAAAATTCGAACTCTTAAGTTCACTTTACTAATTAGTAATCGATATCATACACGAGACAGATACGCTTAAAGCCCTTTTAGCTTTCCTAACTTGGTTTGTAAGTTTTCTACTAATTGCCAATACAAAATATTCTAGATACAAGTAAAATGTCACTATACTTGCCTATAATTTCAGCGAGCCTTGTTTCTTGTTCTTCTTATCAAATCAATAATATATAAAATTAAAATACAAAATATTTAATTCAAAATCATATAAACTAAATTAGGGGGTGTTTGAGCCTCATTATTTTTTAGGAATGTATTTTGGAATTGTATATAAGTATATTGATGGAGAATATGTAGTTAAAAATGAACAAAAAATGTTAATTTGCGTGTAATATTATTTTAATAAAGAATGTGTAGTTGAAAAGAACAAAGAGAAAAACGTATTTTAGAAAAAAATAACAATCAAACATCCCATAGAAATTATTTGAATTATTTGTCTTTATCACCATTATAATAAAAAAATATTTATGGCGATTATTAGTACTTGGATGTTTCACACGCTCTTGTCCGCCTTGTAGGCACTTGGGATGGGTCAAAATCTTTGATGATCGGTGAAAGGATAATTGATGTGATGATGTTTTTAAAATGAAAATGATTATCGATAGATATATGTAACTATTCCACACATCGAGACCTACAAAAATAATCGAAGATTATATTTTGAAATTTGAGATTTGCATGAATTCAGAGTTAATACAATTTTTTGTATTATAAAGATCAGGTCGAACCAGCTAATTTAGATCAAGAATACTTAAATCCGTTGAAATATAATTGAATCAGCCGTATCACAATTTTTACCAATTTATTTTTCCTTTAAAGAAGAAATTATTTATTATTCATTTATTTAAATTTTGACACGAGTTATCTTTTTCAAACAATACTTGACCAATTTCAAAACATCGATAAAACTCATCAAGACTAGCTTTTTATTTTAAAATTTTTTAAAACCTATGTATAATGGCATAAGAATTTCCAAACATGTTTGTTTCGGATTAAAATCAGATTTTAATTTAAGTTAAAGTCAAATAATCAATATTAACCACATCTTCTATGAGTCCTACAACCTTTCAATTACACATTTCAAAATTTTTTTTATCACAATCTACTAAAAATATAATTTTAATTCTCATCAAACACCACTAAGTGTGGGTGCAATTGTCCACACATGTAGTCTATTTATTTTCATTGCACTCACTTTGTTTTTCTTAAAAGCAAGTTAATCCAAAAGTAGAAAGTAGAATCATTCAAGAAGTTTAAGTAGTTAAAATATACATATATTTTCAATGTGAGATATGTAAAAATAAATAAATAAATAAATTATGAATAAATAGATGATAATAAATGTATGAATTCTTGAAAAAGAGAGAGTCACGTGGTCATATTGGACTGTTCGGATTCAAAAAGTAAATAAAAAGTTGGATCTATATTGATTGTCATCCGAGTCATCATATCTATTATCGAGAGGAAATAAATAGTTTCGAGCCCCAGTTTAAACAAGAGCATGCCATGCTATCCTTGACTAAAACCCAAAAAAAATGGAAGTTGGATCGATAATCTATCTAATTTATATTTTATCTTTTATCCCATTCAAATTAGATTTAGCCCCTGTTTGACACCTATTTTGGACGAAATTTTTTTTTTTGAATAGTGATTGATGGAAGATTGTGTGGTTAAAAAGTAAGGAGAATTTTTGAGTTTATGTGTAATATTATTTTATTGATAGAATGTGTGATTGAAATGAAGAATGAGAAATAGAATTAAAAAAAATGGATTTCAAACAGGGGCTAAATTGACACCACAAGACTAGAGTTTGGGATTCATGCCCCACACCTTAATGAACTATCTTATTTAAAATTTAAAATGTTAGTAAATGGACAAATTATTGTTTATATTTTATCTTCAACAACATTACTAAATTCAATATATTGTCAAACTATACATGTTTGGGAATAAGTACCATAGAAAATTTCTAATAAAAGCTTCATAATTAATTGTAGCTTAAAATTTGTTAAACATGCCTTCCAATTACTTATTTTGCCAACCACATATTTCAAACAACAACATATTTCAAAGTTTTTTTTTTAGATGAATATCATTCAAATGCCATCTAACACCAATTAGTGACGATGATCACCGATTTAGATAATAATCCCAATGCATTAAAATCATTACAACTTCATTGAAAAATGAATCAAGGAGCTCATTACCACTAATGATCCGCTCAAGGTGACAAATGAATGTCCAAGGGGGCGGAGGGATTGCCCAAAGGGACGGATAGGCTTCCCCGACTAACATTACTTGCGATTTTAGATCAAAAACATAATTGAACTTCAAATTGGGTGTTATAAAAACAAAGAAAGATGGGGGTAAACCAAATAATTAGTCAAATCCACCTGTGAAGTGGAAGAAGATTTGGGATAAGAGAAAAAAGGATAAATGTCCTTGTATAGGAAGATTGTACAGAGAGATTTTTTTTTTCTTTTTTGATATCCAGGTGTCCATCTTCGATGACTAATTCTGGAGTCTGCGATTCGTCCTTCATCACACAGACCAGGTAAATCGCGGGATGTGCCCCAAACTGGTCAGGATCCAAGAGCCCCCCAACTGAACTGTCAAAGTGCCGAACGAGTCAAACTCATGTTACATCTTACCTTTCAGGATAAATCTTGCCTTCCAAGAACTACCATGAATCGAACTCGAAACCTCTGATCCGCCAGCATTGAAGAGCCTCACTTTTTGCCAGTTGGAATGTGCTCCGAGGGGTGATTGTACAGAGAGATTGACAAGGAGATAGGTGGTTTAGAAGAATTGGTTGGGACAAAAATTGTATGAATTAATATCATTTGTCTTCCTGTAATGCTATAAAGCTACATGTACAATCTCCCTAGGAATTTTGCTAGGTACACCACAGAAACACACCAGAGCACACACAAGCAGGTGGGCCCCGTCATTTTTTGCAACATTTAAATACACTGTGAGGCTCACTGTTTTAGTCTATTCTGGCCAATTTCTATTGCTTCTTCTTCTGTACAAATGGGAAAAGCCATCTCCCCATACACGTAGCATGGGGCGGCCAGTCGAAAGAGTACAAGTGTGAAGATAACAAAGAGCATAAGAAACAACTAGAATACTTAGTGGGAAATGCCAATCCATTGTTATAGCCGAGAATGGAGAAAAAACAAATATATATAATATATATGTACACAACTCTCTCTCTCTCTCTCTCTCTCTCTCTCTCTCTCTCTGTGTAATATATAGCTGTGTGTATATCTACATATATACCACCATGTTTATCATTTTTTCTTTTCTCTACTTTTCACCCACACACACTCCACTANTGGGGAGAAAAAGAATTGGGTTGATATTCACATTTTTTGTGATCCAAATATGCTGTGCAAAGAACATTAGTAGATCAAGTTTTCCAAAGGGTTTTGTTTTTGGGACGGCATCTTCAGCTTATCAGGTTAGTTTATTCTATCTCTTACTCCCTTTCTGTTTAACATGCACCACGTATTATGTGCTCATTTGAGATATCTTAAAAAGTTGTTAAAAATTCGAGGTTTAATTCAACAACAATTATAACCATACATTTTATGGGACTCTCAATTTTTATACACACATATATACACGCGCTCGTACATTCATACACATACATGTGTGTGTTCTTGGCTCGAAAGGAATTTTCTGTTTATCAATTTACAAATTTCCAAGAATTTATAATGTCACTTCCTCTTTACTGGTTTGGATTTTGCATTGTCTTTATGAGCTGTTATTTATATTTTTTTTTCAGCAATTTGTCACTCATATATTCGTGGAAAATCTGCATTTAAATTCGTTGCCACCCACTTATCAAAATTGTGCACCTATGACACCTTTTATAAAACTTGAATTCAGCCTACATGTGAGGGGGCGTATTGAATGCTAAATTGAAATATTAAAAGTGTTCGCTCCCTAAGATTGAGCTTTGAATGCAGTGGTGCAGTGGACATGCTTATGTTAGTTTACAATTTTTATCAATGCAACTTTGCAGTATGAAGGAGCTGTCAAGGAAAATGGAAGAGGTTCAACAATCTGGGACCAATTTGCACATTCCTTTGGTAAAAGTTTCGACAATACTGTACCAATACAACAGCAGAAAAACTTTAACTTCTTTTACATCCTTAATCATGTCCTATACTGTGTAGAATTATCTTTCGAGATTAATTATAACGACTTGTTTTCACAGGTAAGGTAATTGATTCAAGCAACGCTGACGTAGCCGTGAATCAGTATCATGTTTACCCTGTAAGTTTGCTGATCTTGTTCAACATATAATTTTCTGATATTAACAAATAAAAAGAATTATAAGTCTTTGTTCATTATAGAGTCGAGTACTGCATGTACAGAACAAAGTTAGCACACAATATCTTATGGTTATGTTAATGCAGGGAGATATACACCTTATGAAAGACCTGGGAATGGATGCCTACAGATTTTCAATTGCTTGGTCCAGGATTTACCCTAGTAAGCGTAGTTTAAATTTTAAAAGATCTCGCCAGAGCGGACTTCTGTTACATGCGATGTGTAAAATTTGCTCGTTTCTTAAAACACGTGCCCTTGCTTTTCTTAAATTAAAATGCAAAACAGGATGTTTGTATTAGCTCTTGAATCTTTTCACTTGTACCGCAATTGATGATAAGCTAGTGTCTAGTTAACAAAAAGTATGGAGCGTCTACTGGAAATTTTCTGCACAATCTCAATGCAAAATCGAGCTGGAAGTTCTCATTATCTGTTTTTGCTATCAGATGGTACCGGGAAAATCAATCAAGCAGGAATTAAACATTACAATAATCTCATCAATGCTTTACTAGCCAACGGTAATCTTGATATTTGATCACATTACGCTAAACTCTGCTTTTCGAAAAAAATTATCTGAAACTTGATATTGCATGATCTCAGGCATAGAACCCTATGTGACTATCTACCATTGGGACCTGCCTCAAAGTTTGGAAGACAGATATACCGGATGGCTTAATCCGCAAAGCATGTAAGTTGATAAACTTTATTCTTTTACTACTAATATCAAAAAATTAAGCAGAATGAGAACTTAATTTTATTCTTTTAACAGAAAAGACTATGCAGTATATGCCGAAACATGCTTCAAGGAATTTGGTGACAGAGTAAAGCATTGGATTACATTTAACGAGCCTCATACTTTTGCTGTACAAGGCTATGATGTTGGGCTTGAGGCACCAGGGCGTTGTTCCATTCTTCTTCACTCATTTTGCAGGGCTGGAAATTCAGCAACTGAGCCTTATATCGTAGGCCACAACGTGCTTCTTTCACACTCTGCGGCAGTGGACATTTATAAGAAAAAGTACCAGGTAAACATAGCAAGTGAAATAACATCCTAAAAGTGTATAATTACTTATTGTTCAATTAGATTATTTTGATATATATATTTTTTTATTTCCAGCCAAAGCAACGTGGATCAATTGGAATATCACTCGATTCCTTCTGGTATGAGTCGAAAACAAACTCTTCAGAGGATATAGAAGCCACTCAAAGAGCAATAGATTGGAACTTGGGCTGGTAAAGGATTTTATTTGTGCCTGTTCACTTTCGTGATAATATAGAAAGGGATTTCATTTCAACCATCTTTTATATCTCAAACTAAGCTTTTTTGCGCTTAAATTGTGAACTTTTATGGTATGTTTGGTAAGGTAGACCAGACAGTACCGTATAGTATAGCTAAAATCTTGTCTATTATGCTGTTTATTACTTTGTGCAAAAATGGTTCTTAATGGATATAATTTTTTATACTGATAGTAGAATGTCTGTGCTAGGTTTTTGGAGCCTCTAATCCTCGGAGACTATCCAAATTCGATGAAAACAAGAGTAGGAAGCCGATTACCAAGATTTACTCACGCCGAATCCTCCAAGTTAAAGGGCTCCTTTAATTTCATTGGCATAAATCACTACACAACGTGGTATGCTAATGTGAACTATACCAACATAATCGGTGTTGTGCTGAATGACTCCCTTTCAGACGCTGGTGCTTTTATTCTCCGTATGTACTTAACAACGCTTCTCCAGAAGTTCATCTTTCTTTGGATGATTTTGTACTTGAATTAATCCAACTTTTTAGAAAAGTACTTTTCTGCAATTCATTACGTCTTTCTACATGTGCTGGTTATTTGTGTTCATCTAACTTCCTGAATTATGCTTTGCAGCGTTCAAAGACGGAAAGCCTATAGCCGACAGGGTATTCACTCAAGAGAGTCAAATATACATTATGTTTTGTTAGAAGCTGTATTACATCATGGAACTTTGTTAATGTTCTTTACAAACTAATCATTTCCTAAAAAAGAACCTTTTTTTTTTCGGTAAACACGAAAGCTGCTTATAATATTGCAGTCATTTAAGATACATTTATCTGGCTAAATTAATTGTTTAAAATTGCAGGCAAATTCCATATGGTTGTACATTGTACCTCATGGTATAAGAAGCTTAATGAATTACATCAGGGAAAAGTATGGAAACCCTCTTGTTATAATCACTGAAAATGGTAAATCTCCAAAACCAAGAAGCCTAACTTTCTTTTGAGAAGTGAAATTTCTGGAGCAGAAAAGGGTGCAAAGTTGTAGTTTTTTTTTTTTTTTAAGTCAGACCGTTCATTTCTCGTTTTTGGATGATTGTTTAACAGGAATGGATGATGAAAATAGTCCACTTGTTGCCATTAAGGATGCTCTTAAGGACACGAAGAGGATCAAATACCATAATGATTATCTCACGAACTTGTTGGCTGCAATTGCGTATGTTTTCTCTCTCGTTCTACTAAGATCACAAGATCTCTTTATATCTACAGAAGATACCCAAATCATCGTTCCTTTAGTTTATCCTCAATCGGTAATATCCTTCACATGTTAGCATGTTTTCTCATTTCTTATCTTACTCATTCTAGTATGACAACACATCCATCTTTAACATCCTCGTTTCATGCACCTTAATCCCATAATTTATAGCATGTGTTACAACCTTAAGAGACCACAATATAAAAAGAAGTCCTTGTGTCTTTTGTTCATCAAATAATACTTTGTCCTAATTAGTTGATATCAAAATGCAGAGAAGATGGTTGCAATGTTAAAGGATATTTTGCATGGTCCCTTTTGGATAATTGGGAATGGGCAGCTGGATTTAGCTCCAGATTTGGTCTATACTATGTGGATTATAATAACAAGCTCAAGAGATATGCAAAGGATTCTGTTAAGTGGTTCAAGAATTTCTTGTCTTCATAGATAAAATTGTGCTTCGTGGAATTTCTGCAACTGTATCACACAACACATACAACAAAAAGATGCACGAGTGTACACTGCAAAACACATTCATTCTTTGTGCTTGTTCAATGACAGATTCCATAAATTTGCTATACAAAATGGTTCTTCATTTGTGTATATAAGTCGGTGTGTGGCTGGATTAGACGTGATTAGATAAGATAAAGAGACACATAATACACATGTGTCTATCCTTAATTAGCATAGATGTTTTCTATGACAATAGCCAATCAAGAAGTCAAGCCAGCATACCGGGCGAGGAAGAATAAATTTAATCTTCTTCTCTTCGAGAACTCCCCGGTGAAACATATGCTTGCTGCCTTCAAGTTATAGCTATACCATCTTGAAATTTGAAAAAAATGTTGATGAGATATGGGTTTCCCAAAAAATATTATGCTTATTATCCATCTTCAAATTTATGCTTATGTTTCAATAATCATAATCGCTCATCTTCAGAAAAAAAAAATGTTCATTTTCTTAAACAATGTGATCTTTTTGGAGTGTTGGTGTTAACTTTTTACTTGGAATTAGAGGGTAAACCATTTTCGGTACTGGATAGTGGAAGCCTTGTAATATATATGTATAATATTCAATGAATAAAATAACACTTCTTACCATCAATTTTTTATAAAACTTCTCACTACATTTACATATTAAAAGAGAACATTTTAAAAGTTGAACATTGTATGTCAACCAGGTTGTTTCCAAAGATATAGACTGTACAAGGGAAACCCCGGCCATCTTTGTCGACGCATGTCAGTGGACAAAGCGCGCTTGAACATATACGATCAACAGGTTTCTCAGTGGCAGATTCAGAATGATCTTTTGATCATCAAGTTAGATTACGATTATCCTGTTTTTCTTAAACCTTTGAGCCTGATTGTTCTTGAAGAAGTTCTCTGATTTTTAAAGAAACAGATAATGCTCATATCATATATATTCTAAGTGAATAAAACGAGTTCAAACTGCTCGGCTTCCAGAAACTAACGATTAGCCTACCTTCAAACTTAATGATCGAGATATTGTGAAAACAAGGAAACATTGGATCAATTTTAATGCGTTGTTTACTCCATTGGCAAGCCACTGGTTTCCTGGTTGGAGGATATGCCTGCTGTGGCAGAAGGGACGTGGATCATATTCTTTGGTGGCTTATGATATTTGACAATTTTGAAATTTATCTACTACTTGAGTACCAAGGTCGTGATCTTGGTGCCTAACAACTTTTGTTCCAGTGTGTAGGTAATATACGGAACAAGACATCCGTTGGCAGCAAGTTTAAGAGAAGATGAAGTACTGTTCATGTTAACCCACCCACCCCACCAAAAACACCATCGCTGCCACCACACGCCCACCTTGTCGCCACCAATACATCACCGCGTTGCTACCAATAGTCACCTCACCACCACACTAGGGAAATACAAAAAAAGAATTGTGAAACCAAACAACAAAAAGGGTAATCTTCTTCCACCTAAGCTTCCATTCTCCAAAATTTATAAATTATTTTTAAATAATCAAATTTTATTTTTAACTACATATTTCAATGGATACACAAATACTTTTCCAAACGGAGGCTAAATAATTTTAGATGATTGTATTCGATCATTTTTATTCTGGTTCTTAATTGTTCTTAATTTGAAAACAGATAAAATGAATGATATATAAGTAAATAGTACTTATGTTCCATTGAAATATATTATTAAAAATGAAATTTGAATTTTTTATAAATAATTTATGAATTTTAACAAATGGAAGCTTTGTTGACCAAATGGTCAACCTAAACCATTTTGTATCGGAAACTATTAATTAGCTTATGACACGTGCACAGTATTTAGTCGGGTCCACCATTCACACATGGCAGTATTGTATTCGGATCCTGGTCGCTCTACAAAAACAACCCAAATAGTACGAAGGTTTTCCCCAATTCTCTTTCGATTCTCTTTCTACAAGATCTAATCTTCAAATTTCTGGAAAATCATCTTCTAAATCTTTAATCGTACCCTCTCTTTATCCAATTTGGATTTTTTCTACTTCAATTGACTCAGTTTTTGTTTCCCAGCCGTTGAATCTGCAAAATTTTAGGTTTTCACTTTCAAACTTCCGATCTGTAAATACAGCCTTCATATCTGTTAATTGTTTGGATTTTTGGTGACAATTTTTTGTGGGTTTCCTTTCCCCTCTAGTTATAGATAGAATTTTTTAATTTGCTTGGAGCCTTTCGGAAACCTAGGGTTTTGATTTCGAATATTTATCTTAAGCTTCATCAGATCTGTAAATTGAATTGGGGTTTAGGTATGTCTCTTTCTGAATTGCACTTTCGTAGCTTCGTGCTCTGTATTGTAAGGAATATTTGAATCTAGGTTAGGGTTTTTTTTTTATATGATATTGGTGACTTTCTTTTAGCCCTATTTTATTGAAATAAAATTATTTGTTGGTTATTTTGAGCTGCCAATGGATTTATACTTCAACGATTCTAGTTGGGTATGACGTCAATTTTTTTTGTGCATAAATTATTTTATTAAAATGGAAAAAAGTAGTTTCATTCTCTTCCCCTGATTTTTTTCCTGAAAAGATGTCCTTTGATTTTAAATTCCCTTTATTTGTCATGTAATGTTCTCTAATGCATTACAGTAAAAACCAGTTTACTGTAAATTTTAGCTTCCAGTGTTGGCAATAACTAATTACGATTCTTGAAAAACAACACAAAATCTGTTGTGGTATAAACTAAATACTAGTATTTTATAAATTATAATGAACTTCATAATTATTGATGATTCTGAAGAATGCGCTTCTTGAGTTTAAACTATTCTCAGTGCTGCATAATTGGCGGTATGACATGTACTTAGCAGTGCTTTCATTAATTAATTGTTTATGGAATTTCAGTTCTAGTCAATAGCATCTTTTTTATCATTACCAAATGACATCAAAGCAAATTCATGGTTTCTTGTCACAGATTTTTTATATGCGGTTTTTTGGTTAGTGGTTCATTTGGAGTGTAGCATCAGGTTTCATTAGCATTCTACTTGACTAAATTGAAGCATAGTGCCAATTTTGGAAAAGGGCACTTGTGTTGCATACACATCTTTGTTGATGTAATGGTGCCAGTTTCAAAGAATTAATTTTGTTTTCCACGTATGATTAACAAGTTAAAATATAACTTGCTGCGTATGTTTACATATGTGAATGTATTTTTAACATCGTGAATGTATCACATACATGTCAGTCTTGTATTTTTTGTCTGTTTGTTCTCTTCAGTATCTTTTCTTTTATCAATATGGCAGATGTGAAACTTACAGCAGCATTCAAACATTCATTATGTCTCTATGGAGTATGGAGATTTTTCTGAACCTTTTTTGTTCTTGCATCTGATACTTGATCTCTTAATTCGATAATTAATAATTATTTTGTTACAGGTTATATTTACATTATTATCTTTTGTCGCGCAGTAGAAAAGATGGGAGCCAAGCGGCCATTTCAAGAGGACAACTTTCCGGAGCTTTCTTTCAAGCAATCTAAGCAGCTTGGTTCTAATAAAAATTTAAAATCATATGTTGAGGATTTCCCTTCTCATATAACTTCTCCAAAATCTGATTTTATAGGTAAAATGTGCCATTTACTTTCTGCACACACTGATATATTATATATAACTATAAAATATGGTGTTTATCAAGTAAGGCATCTCTATTGAGAAGAATGTTGATGACATTTTTCTTTTGATTCATAGATGGAAAAAATTAGCAGGTCTTTACTATGATACCGTTACTTTTGACTTGTTTAATTAGTAACTTTGCTAGCCTCAGGTGAAATTTCTCTGCATCAAATTAAGCATTTTTCGGTATGGCATGATGTCAACTCACGAATATTCGACCTCGTATTGCTTTCTTAATCAAATATTGTGCCATAGGTGAAGCTGAGAGCAACTTTTTTAAATACCAATTTGATGAGAGAAACAGGAACGCTGACATCTATAGTTACTCTGATATGGTTCACGAGGAGTTCGAGATGGACACGGAGTCCGAGATGAGTGTACCCTTATCATGGGTAGCAAACAGCAGTATTGACAAAGATTCTGCTTTCGAGGACAAGTTTTGCTGGTCTCATTTTCAAGGGTATTTCGACTTTAGTGTTCCAAGACGACTCCAAGTTCAGTACGAGGATCCATATTCATTTTTGTTGAATTGTTCTCCGAGGAAAAAAGTTCCTATTGGACCAGATCATCAGGCTGAAGTTCCGCCATGGGATCCGAATGCTGCCAGGAAAGACACTTCAAGTCCCAACTATGTTGAAAATGAAAATGAAAATGAAGAAAAACTGATGGGAACTTGTATTGTCCCAATGCCTGATTTAAAGGTTGATGAGGTCAAAGAAGTACATCGTCAAGCAGACTGTAGCTGCCTGGACGTGGGCTCCATACAATGTGTGCAACAACATATAAAGGAAGCACGAGAAAAGTTAAGAGAGACAATTGGAGATGAGAATTTTGCAAAGTTGGGATTTTTCTGTATGGGAGAGGAGGCGGCATCCAACTGGACTGAAGAAGATGAACAAATTTTTCATCAGGTCATTTATTCTAATCCAGTGTCGCTTGGTAAAAAATTTTGGAATCACCTTTTCGAAGTGTTCCCTACCCGAACAAAGAAGGAAATTGTTGGCTATTATTTCAATGTCTTCATGCTCCGGAGACGGGCTTTACAAAACAGATCTGATCTGTTGGCAATAGATAGTGATGATGATGAAAAATGGCATGGCACTGACGGAGGATTCTATCATGCTGGAGAAGAAGATGAAGAGACTATAGGCGATTCTTTTAGTGATGAAGATGTTTACATGGGCAATAGGGATGAGTCTCCCTTCGAAAATGTAAGCAGTCACGAGGAGGGTTATGGTAATGCCATTTCTGTCGGGAACGGGGAATTTAGAGATGCTACTGAGTTGGATAGTGAAAGAGTTCAAATGCCCTGATAAGAAACTGAGAAATTGAAAGTTTTGATAGTAAAGTTGGTTATTATCCTACTATGAAATATTGAAATGTAGTAAGAGAAAACGCTTCACTTTGAAAAATGAAAATATTGCCGGTCTTCTTCATTTTTGTATTGATCACATATTCTGCTAGCTGGATTGGCTCAACCTGTATAAAATTTATTTTCAATCACACATTTTATTAATAAGATTATTTTGCACGGAAATTGAAATTTTTTTGTCTACCTTAGTTACGCTTTCTAAAGAATCACTTTTTACCAAAAAAAAATTAAAAATTAAAATTTTGAAAAAAAAAAAACCGAAAAATGGACTCAAACTGGGCATAGTGTACATTTAAATAATTGTACACATAGAGTGGGTTGGGAGTCTTATTCTTATATGCACAATAATTCACTCAAATGTGTCTTGTGGGCATAGGCGGTAGTGACGTTGGCATTTCATAGATATTTGTAGGACTTTCTTTAACTAAAATTCATTGTTTGATAATATACAGATTACGAGTAATGAATTGAAATAATCTTTTCGTTATTTAACTTACGTATACAAATTGGTTTGAACATATATAATGAAATTCTACTATTGTGAGTATTTTCAACTGTTGTATCTATATTAAATTTCGTGTGAATAATTCCAAGAAAAAACCGAGCATTCATTGATTATTATCGCTTTTTAATATCTTTTATTGATTGGCATACAAACACGCTATTATTTCATTTCATTTCTTTTCTCTCTCTCTTTTTTTTTTTTGGACCAAAACGAGCGTTCATGATAACGAATGACAAATGTTCTATTATAAGTGAAAGAAACGAAAGAAGGAAAAAAAAAAAAAAACAAGTAATTATTTTGAAATTTAATTGTAGTTCTAAATCTAAACAAGACTTTGAGCTCGTCTGACGTGACTTTTGAAAAGTTAAAAGATGCTTTTGTGATTAAGAAGTTTTTAAACGTGTTTTAACAATTTTCTAGAAAATGAAAATTTTAAAGGAACCGTTTTAAAGGTGCTTTCAAACGAAACTTTTCTACGAGCGAATATGTATAAAAAGTATAAGCAAAAATAAAATATCTACCGAACGAATACTTTGTAGGTCAGATAAGACATTTTCAACTTTAATTTTGTGTAGGAAATTATCAAGTTTAGATACTATTGATGGTGACCATTCTCCACCTATAATCCTTTGTGTAAAGCAGGTTTTGGACTTTTAACTTTTATAGATAATTTACTTAAAATTAAGGAAAAAATAATCACTTATGTTAGGCTGCTTATCTATTCTATAACTACCCCTCTCAAGAAAGTGTGTCTATACAGTACACTTTGGACACGTTGCCTTTGAAAGCAAAAGGCCACAAAAATGATTTTTTTATTTTTATTTTTATGAATTAATTATAATAATTGAATCATTCAGCTTTCAATTATTACTTTTTTGGTAGTTGCTTGTGATTGCTGTGAAGTGAAGGTGGACTCAATTGATAATGAAGTTGAAATTAATCAACGAATTAAATGTAAAAGAAGTTGAAAATAAAAGGAAAAAAAATGGGAAAAAAAAAAAGTTAAAAATGACGTTGCTCACAAAGAGTGGGATTATTGTCTCTCAAGGATAATCACGAGTTCGATAATAAATTCTATCTTAATCTAGATAAATATTTTAATATTTGATCGACGAATTTCGATTTAAACGATTGACCTAAACTTTTTGAACTAAAACCGACTTGTCCGGTATTTTGGGCATATATTTAGGGGGCTCAAACAATCTTTTATTAAATTATTGAGAATTAGAATTATTAACGAAAATTATTGGATTTTAGTTCAATTTTGGTTTGTCTAAATAAAGCCATCTCGAATACATCTTATTTCAACACGAATCAATAAATATTTTGTTTCACTTTACGATATGATTATTAACGAAAATTTATTTGATTATCTAAGCTTTGTGTATCAAAAACACATGGAGTCTCGACCCGATAAAATCTTTATTTTGAAAACAAATGTATATATGAATTTGTAAGAATTTCCGAACTCGCTTTTCCGGGAAATCTAACAATGTGTATAAAAATGAAAGAAAACCCAATATCTAATTTGAAATACGAATTAGGTAGGATCAATGTGCCACGTTGGGGTCATATTTAGGAATATGGCCAAAATGTCCGACTCTGTTCAAGTTGGTTTCTTTTATCCTTTAGTTGAATTGATGGCATTTTTCACCAACTTAGAAATGTTGAATGCATGAGACAAGGAGATCCAAACCCCATTGTTTGACTTGCCCATCAAAATAGCTATTAGGTGATAGACCTTGTGCACATACACTAAGGTCGTATTTGATACGCTGTTCTAAATTTGACCAGACGCATAATAAAAACAAAATTATAGCTTTTTTATTTTATTTTTTAGTACTATCGAATTTATGTTTCGAAATATGTCATAAGTTCATACTATTGTCTTGGCAAGTTTGATAGCGCTTTTAATAAAATTGCATGATACAATGAACAATACCTCAATTTCTTTTTCTTTTGATACTGTTCAATATTTTATGATCTATAAATTCGAAAAGTCTAAGTGTACATAATTTGGCCACATGATGGTGTCCATAATGTGATGTAGACAAGATCTGACTGTTGATGTGAAAGTGTGAAATTTGAATTAAATGTTGGATCCAGTGTCACGTGTAATTATGGACACCATTATGTACGTGTAGTACTTCCCCTAT
The DNA here is from genome assembly GCA_903798255.1 of Fraxinus quadrangulata. NCBI lineage: Eukaryota > Viridiplantae > Streptophyta > Magnoliopsida > Lamiales > Oleaceae > Fraxinus > Fraxinus quadrangulata. The sequence continues at coordinate 40,907 of CAIGRB010092178.1, read as the reverse complement.
GAATTATATGTATATTGACTTTTTACTCTATCTACACAATTAATGGTAAAGATCAATAGCCATGATACATGGTAAGATGAAGGCACCCAACTTTTGTAATGTTGAATACAATGACAAAATATAACAATACGAAATTGGGAGAATGCCACCCATATTTGTGCTAAATTTAGTGCTCGGGTTTGGCAAAACTTTCAAAAGTCAAAAGTTACTTTTAAGATTTAAAAGTTGGAATTTTTATAAGTATTTTATCCGATTAAAAGAGTGTTTAGAGAAAATTAGTATAAGATAACTTTATTCATAAGTTCTTTTATAAGAAGCATAAGTAAGCGCGGAAAACCTCACCAGTCCAAGCCCTTAGTTTCTTGGGTTCAATGCATTAATGAATTAATTTCCCCACATCTCTAATAAACTCTTTAAACATGAAATGTTTTCTATTTTAAATAGTCGATATTTAAAATAATGTTCCAAGAGAATTTTTAAATTAATATTTTAATTTAGAGTGTGGGTTTGACTCTTCAAATTTGGAGAATCAAACTCAATTTCTATAATTAAATGCATCAAAGTATTTCAGTTTTCAATGTAAGAAAATAATATAATAATTTGAACGGAAGCTAGCGAAAATAAACTATTGAAAAAAACAATAAAAATTTTCTAGGAATAGTAAAATTAAGTGTCAAACATAAAAAGGTTGTTGGAGAATTTAAAAATTTTTGCTTTCTAAATTTATAGATACTTTTTAAATAGTAGAATATGCTCTAAAAACATGAGAAAAGTGAAAGAATGACTCCTACTATAGTCTCTATTTTGTTATTAGTATGACCTTTTCAAAAGTTCCAGTTAAAGCGGCAAACTATTGTTCGATCCTTTGTTTTAGTTTTAATTAAACTTTTGAGTGGTATAAAGGCAAATAATGAACCAATTATGTGCAAATTTATTTCCTAAAACATAGGAACTTCGACTTTCTTTCTTCCTTTTTAACTTTCTAACTTTGAGACAAACCGAGAACATTAATCAANTAATAAATTTTGATAAAATAATAATAAAATCTGTAGTTGAAAAGTTATACATTTCATGAAATATATGATCAAAATTAATTATTTACTTTGACTTAAATTTCAATAATCTTTTTTAATTAAACCAAAGAGGGTCCTAGACAATATAAACATAACTACATGCCATAGTGTAATTTTTTTCTTCTTCAATGCCATCTAATATTATTTAACTTAACGTATTAAACATACTACAAATGTTTGGCAAGTCAAGCTCGGAATCGAAAATACAAAAGGACTCTAAGGTTTAAATCTAGAAAATTATTTATACGGCTCTTTTTTTTCGTTAAATTCCCAACCCTCACCCTTTTTCTCAAAAACTCTTCCGAGTTTGAAACATCCCTTTGACTATAAGTTTTGATTATGCAAATATGAAAGAATAAATTCTAATTTTCATAAAACAGCCAAATTAATTATTATTCCCTTAAAAAAAACCCCCCATTTTAATCACGAGTATTCAGTTCTATGTGGGGAATATATAGAGACACACATATGTATGTATATATCTAGGGGCAAAGGAGGAAATACAATGAACAATAGAGGCTGAAGATTCGGACTTTTCCTAGGTGTGACCTTATGGGCAAAAACAAAAATAAGCTCAAAGCCTAAAATCTTGAAATGTTTCACAGTAAAATTCTTAACAAAAATCTGAAATTTCACTCATTCCCTTTTGATTATCTTTCATATAACAGCCCAACAGATCTTGATCCTTTGATTTAGTCTATAAAACACACACGTGTCTATCTTTCTTTCGTTCTTCTACTCTTCCTATTGCTCATATTTTGCTTTCATGCATGGAATTCTCCTCCTACTAAAACACACCAAAAAAAAAAAAAAGAAATATATGTGGAGTGTATGTATATGCAGAGAGAGAAGGGGTGGGTGTAGAGAAATATTAGGAAGAAAGAGTCTTCCGTTTCTGTTTTAATTCTATTCTTGATCGGCTGTGGCTAGTTCATGACCCGACCCACCTGTTCAAAAGTTTGATTTTTTCTGCATTAAATTCTTGAATCTTTTAACATTAATACAGGTAGAGTCATTTATGTGCCTTTTTTTTGAGATTACAGTAAATATGGAATTCAAGAGAGTTTTCCTTTTGTTGTGGGTATGATTTTTACTTCCCAAAACTGATCCAATCACTTGCGCAATACCAAGGCATAGACTTTGTGATTTCTGCTCAATCCTTAGTTCCAGATTCAAGATTTTTTATGTTTCGTAATCCATTGCTGTTTTTCTGATCTGGGGTCTGTTTACTTGTTCGTTTAACTATTTGGGTCTTGTTGGATCAAGAAATACTGCATTGTTGTGCAATTTGAGCTTATTGGTTGCTTGTGGATCTTGATTTTAGTATTGGTTTTTTGTTGTTTTGTTTGGGAAATCGACTAGAATTGTTCAATTCAATGGAAGAGGATCAAGAATTGAGATTTGTTTGCAAGTTTTGCAACAAGAGGTTCCCATGTGGGAAGTCACTAGGGGGTCACATGAGGTCTCATGTAATTGCAAATTCTGCTGAATCTGGGGAAAAATTTGAGGCAAACATGAAAAGGATTTCTTCTTTAGGTGGGGCAGGGAAGATTATCATAAATGAGTCGAAGGTTGTTGAATTTGCAAATGGGCAATCCAGTTATGGCCTCAGAGAAAATCCCAAGAAAACGTGGAGGGCTGTGGATTCGACCTTTCCTCTACCACAGGAGAAGGTTTGCAAGCAATGTGGTAAAGGGTTTCAATCGTTGAAAGCGTTGTGTGGTCACATGGCTTGTCACTCGGAGAAGGAGAGGGGTTTGAAGGATGATCATTCTTGGACGAGTGAGAATCAGAAACTAGTTATGGATAGTCATTCAGATACTGAATCAGAGGACAGGATGTTGAGAGCTAGATTTTCAAAGAGTAAGAGGTTTAAGAAAATCATTGTCAGGTCGTCTTCGTTTTCTTTAGCTAACAATGGTTCTTCGTCTGTTTCTGAGATTGATGAGCAAGAACAAGAGGAAGTAGCTATGTGTTTAATGATGTTGTCTAGGGATTCAGGAACTAAAGGCGGTGTGAATTCAGTAGTTGAGTCTTCTGATAATAATTCAGTGGTTCTTGAAACTAAATCTTCTTCTATAGAAATGAGAATTGGAAGAAAGGAAGGCCTAAATTATGTCAATAATAAAGACGAGAACTTCCAAATGAAGAAATTTGGGGATAGAAAGTTTAAAGGTAGAGCTTTGGATGCAGAAATTGTTCAAATGGAGGAATCTGATTCAGGGTATTTCTTAGATGAATATGCTAAGGTTGAGTCTGATGGATCTGTTGATGGATATCACAGAAATGGTGCTTTCAGTGAATGGAAGAAGCCCCCGATGGGTGTTGGAGCTAGAGGCGAGGAGTCAGTTTCTGAATTCAAGAAAAGCTTGAACATAGTCAAGAGTTATGAAACAGAGCTTAAGAAGGAGGCTGCTCGGGAAAATGGATATGATGATGCTGGAAGGTTTTTGAATTCGGCTAGGATTGAATCACGAAAGAGAAAGCATAGATTTGAGGTTCCTGAATTTTGGAATGAATCCAGTAGGAAGATGAAAAACGGCTCTTCAGATGATCAGGTTTGCGACAATGTTCAGAAAAGAAATAAATATGAATGCTTGAACTGTAAAAAGACCTTCAACTCTTATCAAGCACTTGGCGGGCATAGACCATGTCACAAGAAAAGTAATGCCTTTTCCGAATCACGATATGAAACGGGCGAGAACAGTCTAGATGATGTGAATGACTTCAGAACTGCTTATAAGCTCGGAGAGTCTACTGGCAAGAAAAAACTGATATCTAAAAGTTCATCTCATGACTCAAAGAAAGGAATTAAGTCCAAGAAGAACAGATTGCACGTTTGTCCATTCTGCGACAGGGTTTTCAAGAATGGCCAGGCTTTAGGTGGACACAAGAGGTCACATTTTACTGGTGGTCGCGAGGAAACTAGCAGTCGAACTCCAGTACTGAAGCCAGAGCTTCCCGATTTACTCGACCTTAATCTTCCGGCTCCTGAGGAGGACGAGGATGATGGCCACGGTCAGTTCTTCCGGCTATAGGTAGGAAATGAATGCATGCCTCTCTGCGACTGCTGGTTGTGTTGACGGCTCCTTGAAGATGCTACAATATACAGACAATGCGGTGGCCAATGGTACTCATTTGCAGTTGTTTTGCTCATATCAACTGTAAGAAGCCTCTACCGACATCCTATTCTTAATCTCAGTTTTGCTAGATCCAAGAATATGCTGCAATTTTTTCCAGACATCATATTTATCCATTTATTTAGTTTTCAAGCAATGGCATTAAAATCAATATGTTTATGTCAGTTAGTTCTTTGACTAAAGACTAGAAGCTAAGATTAATTCATTTTAGTTTTGTCATGTCATTCGTTTCCGTTTAGTAATGCAATTTGAAGACATTGAAGTTAATTTTGTTCACCATTGTATGAATTCTTTGATGAGATTTAATTGCCTAATGATAACTTTTTATCGGGGTTTTACAAACTGAAATCACGAGGTGTAAAATTCGCAGCAGAGATTACTATCTTGCCTGTATAGTATGCGGATTATTTTTTACTGCTACACGTAGATATAATCGTAAATGCAGTTTCCGCGGATCTGCTTATTTCGTGAAGTTTCTTTTGGACATAATCTTGCAACTTGATCAATATGATACAGCCTTTCTTTTGTTTTCATTTCTTTTTCCTCATTCTTACATTCATTGGTTCCCTCAGCCAAATTTGTTGTTATTTTGTTGGTTGTTTCTTGCATTGGAAACTAATATGATTAACTAATGTGATTGTCACCATCATTGCCTTTCACAAGAGAAATGACAGTCCTTAAGCGTGTTGCTTTAGTATGCAATATTAGACACGACTTAACAGTATAATGAACAACATTTTAACTTCTTTTTATCTCCGTCAAGTGAAATTCAAGTACTTCGGATAGAAGCCGAGTTCTTTCATGAACTCGTTCTGTTATGTCAGTAGTTGTCTTGGGTATTTGGTTGCTTGCATTGCAATAGAAGTCATGTGATGGGATGGGTTGGGGTGGGGTGGGGGTGTTGCAAAGTGTTAAAGATATGATGAATCATGTCAGAATTCACCTAAATTCACCTACCTTCACGTCCATCTTGATGCCATTTGAGTATTTAAAGGTACTCTCTTTTGTCTTTGGTAGAAAGAAAAAGCTTACGAATGTCTAGTATTTTGTACTCGACATAATCGAACAATATAATGAACAAGATTTTTTAACTTTTTTTTTTCTTCCTTAATAGAGTCAAGTCGACTTTGTTTATTAAAGAGGTCATTAGTGTATACATTTAGGTCAGCCTTCACCTCACACAGTGAAAAGGTGCAGCAGAGCAAATTCCATATACAGAACTGAAGACATGTTAATATACTCACTAATGGTTGACATCATCCACTAGATGGGGAAGATTAAATTAATTTGAATGCCATTATGGTATGTTTGGTACACAAATTTGACAAGTCATCAATATTAAGAGCAGCTCGTAGAATTGGAAGAGTTGTCAGAGAAAGCTGGTCTAAAATAGCTTTCTAATATGTGTCAATTGAATTCATTACAGAGTAGTATTAACGTATTATCTTTCATTAGTTGTCCTACGTGTACAAGGCGAAAATTTTGTGAAACTGAAATTCAGTAAGAAACAAAAAGTTTAAATGTTAATTGAATCCTGGTCTAGCACCTTGAGTACCAACACTTTGGATTCGTTTAAAGGAACTTTTGCTTCTTGTAGAAAAGTTTTCTAAAGAAGTTATTTTATATTAACTGCATCTAAAAGATATTCTAGTCAAATGAAATAATTTCAAAAAAATTATTCATGTTCAAAAGTAATTTTTTAACAATAGAAATAGCTTTTTATTTTTCAAAAATCTCGTCAAACGAGTCCTTTAGCGTTCAAAAATCAGCTTTCAATCTATTGTAAGATAAAGTTTCCTTGCTACAATTGTAGTCAAAGGAGAAATGATTTCCTAATCTATGCTTATATGTAAATTTATCAAAAAAAGAGGGTAATTTATGGTCAGGGCCAGTTTCGAAAATTTGGAGGTTCTAGACGTTTAATTTTTTTGAGGCCCTAAGACAATTTCGTTTTCTTCCGTAACACTACTTAAATATTTAAACAAATAACATTTCTATATTAAAACGAAGATTTCATACAATTCAAGAGATAAAGTAGCAAAATAAAATCCCTCATACAACTCGAGAGATTAGACTAATATAATATTTAATATTTTACATTTTCAAATGCAAAAGGAATAGGTACACGTTTGAATTATTAAATGTTCATTGAGGAATTAAATGTAAGAATGCAAACGTAAAATTCATAAATTAAATATTTCTTACTAACATAGAGAATATATAATAATTTTATAATTTTCCTATTTTGTGTACTGTGAAGTAATATAATACGAGCAATTTTATGAATGAAAGGAAATTGTTCTTGTTTTCGATTTCCTTTGTTTTGTATATTTCTTAATTAATTTGCTTTCCTTTACAGTAAGGTCAAATTTGTTTTGAAAGTTTGTATATTATAAAGTCAAAAAAAGTAATATAGAATTACTTCTAATTTAGATCTTCTATTGGGCGTGAGCTTTCTTTGGAAAATATTATTTAGAAGGATCATCAAAAAGAGAAAAATTGACAACTCAGGTATTAACTATGGGCCAATTCAATTTTCATGTTTTAAATTTCAAAAATCAAAACTCAAGTGCTAATTAAATGTTATTAATTAGATTAAAAATTATATATATAATAATACCAATTTCTCTCTAGTCCGACCACAATCACGGAATCCATCCGTCGCGATCCCTTTTTAGAGTTGCTGGCATCCAATCGTCGTTGATATCCACCCGCTTACATCCACTCTCACAACAATCGGCATCTAAATAACTTCGTTGGGCGAAAGATAGAATCTACACAAATCGTCAAAAAGTGAGCATCTTCTTCAACGGTAAACTGATCGTCGTTCAGCGGCAACTAATCATCGTCGGTTTAGAGAGAGCAAGCGAGCGAGCGAGCGCAACTGTTGAAGGACGTTGACGACTAAGCAGCATTGATGTAATTTAAATTTATTTTTTTAAAACTGGAATTGAAAACAGCCACTAACGTAATTGACAAAGTACTCATATGATCAAATAACTTCAATTTTCACCGTCGAAATTTGGTTAATTGAATTTGTTACCAATTCGGAGAAATCAATTGCATGTGATCAGTTCTCTTGAATTTACATTGATATGTTGCCTTTGATATTGTTCCAATGGCCTGCGACCAATTTTCTTTGATCCATGACCTATAGACTGATATGTTACTTATGAACGATGACTAGTGACCAATTAATATTGACTTATGAACTATAATCAGTGACCTACGAATATCTATGACATATACAATATGACCAGTTATTTGTGAATTGTGACATGTGACCTATGAATTATAACATGTGACATGTGAACTATAACAAATAATCAATTAGTATTAACTGTAAACTATAACATGCGATCGATTAATATTGACCTGTGAACTATAATATGTGATCAGTGAACTATAACTTGTGACCTATTAATATTGACTTATGAACTATAAATTGTAACCAATTAATATTGGCATGTAAATTATAACATGTGACCTATAAAATATAATATGTGAATAGTGAGGTGTGACCTATGAACATAAATAAGTTATTTGTAACCAATTCTATTTGATATGTGATCTATGAATATTGATATGTGACCATAACAAGTGCACAAAGACATGTGATGTGTTATCAGTTTATATGTCATTGCATCAATATCACAAATTATCTATTGCATTAGTCATATATTATTTATTGGTTACAAACCATTTTTATTCAAATAGTGAGATGTGACCTATAAACATAAATCAGTTATTTGTAACCAATTCTATTTGATATGTGATCTATGAATAATGATATGTGGTCGTAACAAGTGCACAAAGATACGTGACATGTTATCAGTTCACATGTCATATGTCATTGCATTAATATCACAAATTATCTATTGCATTAGTTATATATTATTTATTGGTTACAAACCGTTTTTATACAACCATAACTCAACCCAACCCAACACCACAACCACCATCTGCACCACCACCACCACCACCGCCACCACATTGCATGGAATCAGAAAATCACCCACAAAAAGACCACCAACAAACCATCTTCTTCCTTGCCTATGGCCACATTACTATTCAGCTTATGGAAGCCACTGCCTAGAGGTGCCCATCTGACTAAAACTCTTAGCTGGCCCTCTTCGAGTAGTTCATCTGGCTATGCTTCTCCAAACAAATCAAGTGGTTTGACATTTGCCCTGTAGCGGTGAACACCGGCGAA
>CAIGRB010092178.1:9184-23350 GCA_903798255.1 Fraxinus quadrangulata | reverse complement strand
TAAATGGTTTAAACAAATTGAGATGCCCCCACCCCCACTACATTGAAAAGGAGTGGCTGTTGATAGTTACAGCCTTTTAAATGTTTGGAATCTTAGAGCATTTTTCATGACCAAAAATCGATGGAATATGAAATATACCTATTAATATATCGATTTTCTTAGCACGAATCTGTCATGTAAACTTGGGTCCCAAGCAAGCCACGTTGCGAGGCTAGTCGCTTGTTCCACAGAAATTTGCGCATAAAACAGTTGTAAAAGAATAATTTAACTAAGCACCACAGGGAAAGTGTATTTTATGAATAATGCAATATATCATTACGATGATAGAATATCGGTGACGTGACAATGTATGTAAAATAATGAGATTTGAAAGTTCAATTTATATAAGAGATGGGGAAAAAGAGAGAGAGAGAGAGAGAGAGAGAGAGAAATGTGAGGGATAATTGATTGTCACATCACCAATATTCTATCATTATGATGATAAATAACATTACTCGTATTTTATACACTTATTCGAATTTCTAAATGAAATATTATTAAATTGAGCTGATATGTGTCAATTTAGTATAAATATGTAAATTGTGGTAAAATCCCAATTTGGGTGCAATTGGTGAGGAGAAAGGTGTTTTGAGTTTAATTGGATTTGATTCGGAGCAATTGAAAATTATTTGCATTGTACGTGTAATCAATTGGAAGAATTAAGAGAACAGCAAGAAGAGATTCATAAATTTCGAAAGCTAAATCCAATATTTGAAAAGTTTAGAGACTCACTTGTAGATTTTAGAAACTTGCATCATATCAATTACTTAAATTGTAAGATTCCACCAAAGCTGCAGATGAGAAGGGATTCCAGCTCAACAAATAAGAAATTCAAGGATCAAATTGCACTGAAGGCAAAAGTTTGCAATCTTGCAATCGCAATTGATGACCCTATGCAATCACATGGGCTTATCTAGCCCAGCCCCATTTTCTTTCCTTGTTTGATTCAACCTCTTCATTACGACACAAGTTTTGACCTAGTTTTGGGGGTTATAAATACATACTTTCATCCATAATTTAATGGGTTGTTTGTACGTAAAAAAAAAACCCACATATGCAATTTAATGTCATTTTAATTATTTGATCACTAATTGATATAATTTATGATTTCTATTGACACTGGAGAGAAAAAAATGAATTATAGTACATAGTAACAATCATTGTAAGGTTTGATAGGAGATGAAGATATGCCGTTATGCTTTGTTCGATCCTTTTTAATATTTTTTGTGATTTAATGCATATTTAGATTTCCACGTCCTTTATAAAGATATACAATGGTCATATGTGATGATATGTTTAATATAATTGAGAAAGATTATTAAACAAGTTAAGGACATTAATCTTCAAGTCCAAAGAAGTTTTGCTCTTGGATTGATAGTAAAATGGATGAATGTAGGGGGGATTTGAAATCCAAGTGCTTACTATTAATTTTGTATTCATACTCTCTTCCCATTAAATACTAGATTAGTTATAAATTTTAATTTGTTAATGTAACTCATCCATCAAATATTGTTATACGATTAAAGTTCGGTTTAACTGAAAATTAGATTAAATACTTAATCCTTGTGAGATCGATAATTGGACTCTTAGGTTCAATTTATTACTTGTTTACGATATTGTCTACTTTTGAAATTTAGCACAACAGTTACAAAAGAAAACATAGTGTTTATTCTAAATTCTGCAAACAGTAAAAAGATAACGATTTGACAATAAAGAACCTTTAGCCGACACTGAATAAATGATCCATCAATGGTTCGATCAATTGCATCTACTAAATTTTTGGGTTGATCAGCTATTTGATCAACATAATTAATCAAGTAAAGGTGGGAGATTAAATGCCTAGTTGGTGAAACCACTGAATCTTGATATCATTTTATCAAGAAATCCACAGTTTTGTGTGTTCATAATTAGTAACATTAATCATTATAATTAAGTGGTTGATGGGTCATGATTAATTCTCTATATTTTGTTCCCAAGGTGAAGCCCTGAAATGACACAATTCACAAACAAGATTTTGATTGATTTGCAGAATCTCAAAATGCAATCACTTATAGACTAGAGAAATAAAGAAAAGAGTGCAACAACTTGAAAGATTTTGGCCCCATTCATGCTCTCCTTTACCCAAACTTTAGCTTTCAACTTATAAAGATGGTTCCCCATGTGAAGAAAGTTCAATGCCTTTTGATAATAGGATAACTTATTAATATTGTTTGATTTGAAAAGTCGACTATACTATATTGAACGTTATCATTGAGTCACGTCTAATAAAAGGAGTAAGTTTTTAACTTTGGTCGAAAAAATATTCCAACAACTCTCCCGCCCAAACAATTATTTTATATTCGATCCTTACTTCAAGGTCACATATTTATTTGTAGCACAAAAATGAAAAACTCTTTAAAAAAAAAAAAAAGGGAATATTGTTTTGCTCTCATTTTTAAATTTTCATGCTACAGCTACACACAGCATCAGTTCCTCGACTTTTTAAATGACTTTCATGTGCAGATATTGTGAACCAACAAATGAGTAAACATAAATCCTCTTACGAGCTCGAAGACACCAGTTCCTCGACTTTGCTGTCGGTTCGATTCTAGTTGGAGTTCTCTCAGGAGCAGACGCTGAAAGGTAATCACTTGTACTCTCTCGCCAAATTGGACTATCCATTCGAATATTCATCTGAACTCGTTTAGTACGATACTCTCTTCGTCACTTCCATAATGTGTGGAAAATGAAGAAAAACTGGAGAACTAGGGTTTCTACAGGAGCAAGAAAGAAAACGCAGTGTTTCTTTCTTTCTTTTCCCTTTTTTGGTAAAGTAGAGCTGTTTTTCGTTTGATTTTTGATCTTTTGATCAAGAAAAGTGTTATAGAAAGATAATTACTTAAGTTTAAAAATAAGTAACTTCTTTGTTGATAAGAACTATTTCCCTTAGAATTATTACCAATTAATATAAGAAATTATTAAAAGTAGTATGTTTAATTTAATTTTCTTCCCCTTCCATTAAGTTTTTATTTTGAAATGAATAGAAATGAACTGTATATATACAAACCATTATTAGTGGGATATCTCTTGCAAGTATTTTATATGTGGTGTTTGGAAAGGTTAATATAAAATTGAGATTATGATATTATAGCATTATACTAAAAAAAAAAAAGTGTAAATAATTAATATCAAGCTCGTTCACGTCGACTCAATTACTCCACCTTCGAGCATGTTCGTATGGCCCTACTTATATGAGCCTTACAAAGTATGAATCCTACACTTTATGTACTTGCAATAAAGTTCCATAAACTCTATCCAAACATGCACTCGATCTTCATTGTAACTTTTTGTGGAAAAACCACTTGGTAAAAACTTAAATCAACAATTCACTACTCAACTATGTGGGTGTTTGGTGAGAATTAAGATTAAATTTTTAGTACATTGTAATAGAAGTTTTTGAATATTTGTGAGTGTTTTACAACTTTTATTACCCAAATTAAGGAAATTCCATTATCGTAGGCCAGCCCAAACCAAACTAATAACAAGGCAAATATCATTTTTTATGTGTGATTGACTCGTGACTCGAAATGAATCACAAATTAAAATTGGTTGTATTTTCACTAATTGACTCGTAACTCAGGACAACCTATCCGAACTATTTTTCTAATATTTTCACGATAATTATAGTTTGAGATGCTTATTAAATTAGTCATTATGAGATTTTCAAGATAAAAGAGATCCCACAAATAGAGCTCGTGATGTTGATACCTCAACCAAAGTTTGGATTCATTAAATTGAACTCATTCATGTACCGGGACCATTGTTTTTTAAGGTGAAAACAATAAGCAATTTACCTGAGGCTATTAATATTTGAATATCTATCTTATATTACGTAAATACTAAAAAAAGAAAACTTATATTTGTTGTTGGTGTAAGTGCTTATTGACCATTAATTATGATGAATGAACATGCTCGTATTATACTGATTAAAATTAAAAGTGCGTGTACAATTTTTGCATATTTTTCCTTCAAAAACACGTCGCTCACTACGACAGTCACCTTACGTAGCATACATATGTCAGGTGATTATTTAATGCATGAATCAATATATCAAATAATCACCTGTTATATGCATGTCACATATGATAACTACTGTAGTAAGCGATAACGAATAGCATTATTCTAAATATTATGTCATCGCTTATTGATGAATAATATTATTCTTTTGGAAAATTGAGTTCACAGAAACTAATGCCTCGATTCATCGGTGATAAAAATGTGAACCACATTAGTGTATAAATTAATGTCTTAATTACGATAAATAAAGAAATAAATATGTGCTTATGCCTCTGCATTGCACATTAGTGTATAAATTAATATATCCTTTACATTAAATTTTACTTAATTAATGTGACCCTAGTCGTATTTTACATTAAATTTTATTTCTATTAAGTTTAGCAAGTTGGGTTTAGTATCCCTGTCCATATCCCTAACTGTACCAGTAGTGACAGTTGGGCCAGCATGATGTATCGCATCACATATTAGCTCATTGTTAAGTTGCAATCAAGGGCCAATTTGATAAATAAAAAAAATAAAAGTAAGTCGTCTCTCTGTAAAATACTCGTTTAGTATATAATTTTCAAACTTTTATAAGAAGAGGAAGAAACACTTGTGCAAATGAACAATCCCCGACTTTTGTCGATTCTTTATTACTTTATGTTCTAGTGTTTACATGGTACATAATACAAGATTTTTTTGTAAAATTGAGAACAAGTAATACAAGTTTTATTTCATGAAAACAAATATTTAAAATGTTTAGGCTTTAATAATGTAAACAAGTTCACTTACTCAAAAGTAAACCCTAATTAAGAAGAGCATGTGAAAGTGGTTAAGGAACATGACATGAGAAGTTGACAATATGTTTAGTACATGACATCTCATGAAGACTAAAATACTTCATTAGTACCAAATAAACTCAAATGAAAAATATTGATGAAGTTAAAATTTTAAATAGCTTACCCAACAAATGTCATTAATGGAAATGACAGATGAAGAATAATGATGAAAAGATAACGATCCGATAATGTAGAACCTTTAGCCGACGCTAAATAACAACTCATTAGTGATTCAACAATTGATTAGTAAATTCAACCAATAGAATTTTAGTAAATTCAACAATTGATTAGTGAATCGATCAACATAATCGAGTAAAAGTTGTGACTAGGTGGTGAAAACATTGAACCTTGATATGATTCTATCATGAAATCCACAGTTACTTTTATGTTCATAATCAGTAACATACATCATTATTATAATTATGTGGTGGTTAAGCCATGATTAATATTTTTGAACAAACAATATTTTGTTTCCAATGTGAAGCCCTGAAAATGACACATTCACATTCAAGATTTTGATTGATTTGCAGAATCTCGAAATGATCTCAAAATGCAAGCACATATAGACTAAAGAAATCAAGAAAACTGTGCATGAAAGTGCAAGATTTCCCTCAACTTGGCTCTCCTTTTCCCCAAAGGACCCAAACTATAGCTTTCAAGTTTCAACTCTTAAAAATGGGCCCCCATATGAAGAAAGTTCAATGCCTTGTGATCATGGAATAAGTTGTTACAAATATATGTTGGAAAAAATGGGTGATTTGTGGGTAGATTAATTATCAATTAATATAATCAATTAAATAACATAAATATAAGAAGAGATTTAAAAAACAAATTTTAGGGAGTCACGTCAAGGACATTGTCTTAAAGTCGTGCTGTCTTCCCGTATTTGGGCACTACACGAATCCATGATAAAATTCATGTGGCTCACAGTCTTGCTCCTTTCATTGGCACGACCACGGGAAGACAAATAATGAATCTTTATCAAATTGTCAAAACTATAATAATTAATATATAAGTGTAGAAAGTATTCTATCAAATTATCTTTTTCATGTTATGTTTAACCCCGTGAAAATCACTTTCTTCTATAGGGAGAAATGCAACCACCACAATTAATAAAAAATTATGAGTTACTATCATATTATCGCATTTAGGGATGGCAAGGGCTGAGCAGATAGACACCTGAGCTTAGTTGAATCATTTGACGAGCCAAGCTCGACTCGTGTTTACCGACTAAGTTAAGTTCGACCCATTGACTTGTGGTCCTCATCAGTTGAGTTGAGCTGGGCAGCCCACGACCCCAAAACGAGTCAGCTTATGGGACAAGGCCCATGCATTTGCTCATGAAAAAGTGTGTCCGACTCAGTCCATAACTCGCTTTAAAATGAGCCTAAAATGTCCATGGATCGAGCTAAGTCCAAGAACAGTTCAGCCCTTTTGCACGCCTAATTACACATGTTAGTAGTTGACAGCTAAATAGTACTATTAGACAAAAAAAATATAAAATTTCATATATTGTACACTCCTATTAATCGTAAAAAGGAGTTTTATGTTTCTAAAATTTCTTGAAGAAACACAGCCACAATTCACTGTGAGTGCGGATTGGGGATGGAGGTACACAGTAGAAACAACAATTCGTAACCAATTGGGTCAAGAAAAATTCGTAGCATATTTTGTTCATTTATAGTATGGATCGAGAATATACATAGTGGAAATTACACACAACCCTATGTTTCATGATTCAAATTCAAAAATTAGGGTGAAGGTTTTATTGTTCAAAAATCAGATGTTTGATATTTAAATATTAAATATTCTATATACAAATTTCACCTTCAAACCCTAAAAATCATTTACCACTCTCATCTCCCGCTTTCTCTCTCTTCCCGTCGCCTCTCTCTCTCTCTCTCTCTCTCTCTCTCTCTCTCTCTCTCTCTCTTCTCTTTCTCGCACGTGGTCGCCATCGACGAAGACCACAACGGAAGGTGCTGGCAGTGGTGCGGTGACGCTCGTACCCGCTCTCATTGGATTGAAACCCACCCCAATCGACGACGACAAGCGGCAGCAGCAGCAGTGCAGCCTCAAGGACCTAGCTTCTTTCTCTCTTCTCAACCTCTTTACCGACATCCGAACGCCCTTATTTGACTGCTGCAAGCGACGCAGCAGTAGCGTCACCTCACTGCTCGAAGCGACGCAGCAGTAGCGTCGCCTCAGAAATACCGGTAGAGCTCTGTTGCCTCTTAAATCTGCAACGCCTCCTAGATTTTTGGGGAGTTTTCCGTTTTTGATTCATCTATTGTGCGGTGGGTGCGGTGGTCGACAGTGGTGATGGTGGTTGTTGTGGCGGGTGCTTTGTGTGTGAGATGGCATAGGGGATGTAATCTGGTTGTTGTTGTTACAGATCGAATTCAAAGAAGTGAA
Organism: Fraxinus quadrangulata; assembly: GCA_903798255.1. Taxonomy (NCBI): domain Eukaryota; kingdom Viridiplantae; phylum Streptophyta; class Magnoliopsida; order Lamiales; family Oleaceae; genus Fraxinus; species Fraxinus quadrangulata. Next base: position 16,022 of record CAIGRB010092178.1, on the reverse strand, counting down.
TTGGTGGTTGTGGTTGTTGGTGGCGGCTCCGATCGTAGCCGCAGTGGTAGAGTGGGACGAACCATGAGCGGCCGCAACGGTGGTGGATCTTGCTGATGGTGGTGTTTTGTGCGGCGACGATTTAACTATGATGGCGGATCGGTGGTTTTTTGTGGTGATTTTGGAAATGATGGTGTTACTACTGGTTGTCGTGGTGTTTGAGTGGTGGTGATGTTGGTCGTAGTGGTTGTCGTGGAGGTGGTGGTAGTGGCCGTGGCGATAGTGTAGAGGTGGTGGTGGTGGATTTGCCGGATCTGGTGATTTTGGTTTTCTGTGATTAAAAATATAATCTGTGACCTTAAAATTCGGTAACCTGTGATTATAAATAATTCGTGACCAACAATTTTGTTATCTGTGACCTAAAAATTATATAATTTGTGACCATGAAAAAATATGTGATCAACTAATTTGGAAATCTGTGTTCATGTGACCTTTTGTGATTAAAAATATGATCTATGACTTTATAATTCGGTAATCTGTGACTTCAAATATAATCCGTGATCAATCATTTTGTTATCCGTGACTTAAAAATTATATAATCTGTAATCGCGAAAAAATGTGTGACCAACTAATTTGGAAGTCTGTGACCAAAGAAGTAATTGTGACCTACAAAATTTTTGAATTGTGACTGTAAAATAGTCGTCGAAATCAATCACGGAATAGTCTTCGAAATTGGAGCAGTCATTGAAAATGTCATCGGATCAGTCGCTGAAACAATCACCGGAATTGGAGTGTTCGTCGGAACGGTCGCTGAAGCGGTAGGGGTGGTGGTGGTGGGATGGGTTATATATATATCAAATACCTGATTTTATAAATTTGAAAGTTATTTTCTTATTTTTGAAATAGTAAAATAGGAGAAATGAATTTTTCACATATACCAATGCAAATGAAAATGAGCTTAAGACCAACCTAATTGAGCCCATAATGAAAACCTCGTTTGTTAAATATACGGGCCTATAATTGGGCCAAATGTATGGACTACCCCCAAGTTCAGGATCTGCCCAATTGTTGTAACGGTCGAAAAATGAAGCCACCTGGTTTTCCGTTGCGCCGCTCATTCTCTCTTGAGATTCTTTCAAAACAAAAATCCATCTTCTTCTTCTGATCATTCTCAAATTATCATTTTCTCGTTTTTTTCCTTGCCGCCTTGGGGAGGAATTTTCGGCATTAGTTTTCTTCCTCTGTTTCTCAAGCCCTTTGTGCAAAACTTCAATCAGGTACCATTTTTTGAGGTTAATTCAATTTTTTTTTCTGTTTTCAATTATTAATTCATGAAATCAATGGGCATTCATTTTAGTTATTGAGATCAGTTTTTGCTTTGTTTCTGTTGATGTTATAGGTTAACTATACACGGCATTGCATTGGAAGTGTGTTGATTTTGTGAGCATTGAAATTTTTGAAAAAGATTTTTTGTAACCCTATTTTTTTGTTATTTATCATTTATATTACCATGTGACTCTTTATTTTAGAAGGATTGTTTGTTTAATTTCTAAATCTTGAATGTTTCTATATTGTACGAGCAAAATTCAAAACATGAAATTAATCTTTCGAATTAAAGAGTGTGGGTTATGTTGACTGTTTAATCTTGATTGTGCATTCATTATCCATTTTAATTTTCTAGAAGTTATTTGTCCTTTTTCAAGTGATGCAGTTGAATTTCTGTTCCATTCCAATCTTCAAGGGACGCTTGTTTTAGAACGGAATTCGATATAGTTAGTTACTCAACTCCCTACCGAATTTTGCAAAAATGTTTGGCTTTATGAAATCACCTGCAAATAAGCTTCCTACACAAAAATCAGTTGATCCTTCAAACCCTTTCGATTCTGATACATCAGATAAGAAAAACGCTATTACAGCCTCAAGAAGAACTTCTTCGGAACCAATACTTCCAGATTTAAAATCTAACAATTTTGATGATGAGGATGATTATTTTGGGAGAAGTCCACCTTCTAACAACAAACAAAAGAAGGATCTTGAAACCTTGTCTGTTCAAGAATTGGAGAGTTATGCTGTGAACCGGGCTGAGGAGACCACTAAATCTGTGAACAACTGCATGAAGATTGCAGAGGATATTAGACAGGATGCCACTCGGACCCTTGATACCTTGCATCAACAGGGTGAGCAAATCCACAGGACCCACGAGATGGCTGTAGATATGGACCGAGACTTGAGCCGGGTACACTAACTTGGCTGATCTTGTATTCAAATTTTTTGTTGCAAAAATATCAGCTTTATGTCATGACACATGAGAGGACTACCCCAAGGTCTCTATGCATTCAAAACGAAATGTGTAACATTCTTCAAAGATGAAAGTGTGAATTTGACTTCCAGAACACCAATTAGATTCCCAACTAGTAGTAAAAAATTATGATCTATATACCAGATTAATAACCTTCTTGTAAATTGTTTTATGAACTTTGATTCTTGAAAGTTGATCCATTTGAGCACTACATTATTAAACCATCTATATTGAGATAATTTTGGTTGTTTCCAATATAGTTTTTTCTCTACTTTATTAAGATAGTGGACCTAGTCCTAATTATATGAGACGCGACACCACCCTGCACTAGTTATATTGTGACTATATGCTTGTTGTTCCTTTATGGCATGTTTGGTATGTATGAATGGCAATCATTAAGAATAAATGGGAAACTAAAATGTGTCTATTTGTCTTGTCTAAAACATTCCAGTCAAGCCTAGCAAACTTATGCTTACTATTCTTATTTAACACTTGTTTGATTTTTATCTTTTCAAAATCACTTTTCTCAAACTCATTTTTAACCGCACATTCTCCTAATAAAATAATTTTGTACGTGTATCCCTAACTTTTCCCTACTTTTTAACTATACATTTTCCAAAAACATATCACTTATCACATAATCACTTTTCAGAAAATCTAAATCAAACAAGCGCTTAATCTCATTATGTATTCCTTCATTTCCGTAGTGGCTTTCTCTAGTGACAATGGGCATATGTTTTGGTTTTAGGGAGAGAAATTATTGAATAATCTTGGGGGCATGTTTTCCAAGCCTTGGAAACCGAAGAAGATACGAAACATCACAGGACCGCTAACTTCAAAAGGTCTTTTGTGCTTCCCCTTTTATTGTCCTAATAGCTTTATAAATGAGATTAACACTTAATTGAAACTTAGTATATAGATAATGCATTTGCTTAATAAATTGGTTCCTTGTTTGGAGATGTCATTTCTGATGAGTCTGTGCGTTTAACAGATGACAATGACAAAGGAAAGCGAGCTAGCAAAGAGCAACGGGAAAAGTTAGGTTTGGCTCCTGCCCATAAAGGTTCTCGTACACCTCCTCCCCAACCAACAAATGCCATGCAACAAGTTGAGGTATGTGTTTGTTGTACAACATAGTATGACAGCAACAATACAATATACTACATCCATTGTCTAGTTTTATTGTGATTATTGACATGGATTTGATGCCAGTTTGAGAAGGCAAAGCAAGATGATGCCCTTTCAGACCTCAGCAATATATTGGGTGACTTGAAGGGTATGGCTTTCGACATGGGATCTGAACTTGATAGGTAACTTATTCTTTTCAATCGTAAGGCTGCAAGTTCACGTTTTGTCATTAGACCATATCTGGACAGTCTTTATCTTCCCTAATGGCCTGTTTATCTCTCACCGAGGTCGCTAGTTTAATTTTCATTTTTTTTTTCTATTGATGGATTGTGTCTTGTCATAATTCTGCATGAAACAGGCAAAACAAGGCCCTTGATCACCTTTCAGATGATGTTGATGAACTAAATTCTCGAGTGAAAGGTGCCAATCAACGTGCTCGTAAACTGGTTGGGAAGTAAGAGAACTTGGTTTGAATCCGAGTAGCTTGTATTCTTTTTCTTTGCTTTCTTTTTGTTAATAATACAATAAATATCCAGATTCCAGAGTAATTGTTTTGTTAACTTTTAGGGCAATTCTTACAAGTCCAACTTCTTGTAATTTGCACAAATAACAGAATTTTGTTCAAGATGTAGTTGCACAGTTAATCATTTACTTGCAATAGCAAAATTTTGTACTATTCTCAGCAAATTGTACTAATTTTTTTTTTGTATAGAATTTGTATCGTCTTTAGCACAGTATCTATTTTAGCTCGTCTCGTAGAAAAGATTGGATAGCAATATACAATACAAAATGTGTGGTTAATATTGTTGATAATTTGAAATCAACAGAAATGATCTCCTACCCATTATTGAATTGTAAAAAATTGTAAGTTTGACATCTGATGTGTGACGTCCACCATAAATAGGAAATAATTTCTAATGAAACCAAATAGAAAGAGTAAAACCAAGAAAACAGATCACTACCCCGACACCCCACCCTTGAACTCTTGCATGCATAATTGTTCCTTAGCCTACAAGTCAATTCAAAATCAAATTACATGAGACCCTACACCCCAAAATTTTAACCATTGCTCTATTTGTTTTTATGGGTAATTATCACACCATACTTTTTCTTAATTATACTACATTTTAATTGCAAGGAAGATTATGAATTTTTTTTTTTTAATTTCTATACTTGTCTCCAACTTTTTTTCTTAGCATCGTCATCGATAATAATTTCATTAAAAAAAAATAACCTCATAGGAGGGCTTAACAAAGACCCTCCTATTTTTAAATAAGCAAAAAAGATGCAACAAATATAAAAGTTCTACAAAATATTTGAATAGAAACCATTGTCAAAGTCAAGATGTATTGGGGGCATAAATGCAAATGTAAATAATGATTATGAATTTTTATTACAATTAAAATGTGATAAAAATATAATTAGCTGTTTGAATATACGCATGATTTAGTGAAAGATTGTGATTGGTGGAACCGTAAATTTCAAGATTGTGAATGGTGGAACAGTAAATTTCATTTTCCTTTTGCTATTATCAAGATTTTCATCAAAATTTTCTTGAGTATATATACACACATATATAACTTCCACCACCAAACAAATCTCTCTCTCTCTCTCTCTCTCTCTCTCTCTCTCTCTAGCACAATGAAGATCTCTCTATCTGTTCTTCTCGTGCTGATCACTGTATTTTCCGTTTCCGATGCCCAGAGCCACCATCACGACTGGCAGCAGGTGGTGCGCTACCCAATATCCGCCCAAACCCTGCCGCACATCCGTTTTCAACTCCAAAGAATCCGCCACTGCCCACCATTCCCGCCGCCATCTCCATCTCTGGATGATTACGAAATTGATCCAAGATATGGTGTCGAGAAAAGATTAGTCCCTTCTGGCCCTAACCTTCTTCATAACTGACCCTCACTTCATCATTGCCATTTTTTTTTTCTCGCCTCCTTGATCCTTTTTTTAATTTCTTGAACATCATTCTGGTACTAGGCATTAACGAAACCATTTTTCGTAATCTTTCGTATTATCTTTGGTAGGGTGTGTCGCCCATTGTACCGTCCACTACAATCTAATATGAACGACTGAAGTCAGTTTTTTGCTGATAAACACATGCAGAAATATCTATTTCCAAGCTTGTTCTTGGATTTGCATGAGAATGGTCAACGATTTAAGCAAACAGCCTTGCCTAGTCATTTTGTTTAGGGTTCAAATTCTAGGAGAGGTGGAGTTTCAAGAAAACCCATTCAATGTCTTGGTTTAACAAGGGGGGAAATAGTCTATTCAAGTGCTCTGTATCGTGTAGTGAAAGATAGGATAGTGTACATATAGTTATCCTTTAGAGTATTGATATTCATCCTTCACTGATATTAACCACGTATCTAGACGATAATTACATGATATTAAATGATAAACATTAAATATAAAGTCACGCGACTCGTTTAATTCAACATATAAAGTTTAACCAGCTAAACTATTGCTCTAACACGATTAGTGCTAGATAGCATTATTCTATCATTTATCGTCAAATATATGAATTATATTTCTCTCGATTTCCTTTTGGCTCAACTTGCATTGATGGAAGTATGTGTTTTGAGTAATGCTATTTAGCACTAATGGTATCGCAACATCAGTCTACATTAAGTGTCATTAAATGAATTATATAATTTTACATTTAATTGAATATATCACATAATGCCGATACTCTAACACCGCGGATATTATTGCCCTGTTTGGTAAAAGTCTTAGCCTTTGTTTGACATCCCTTTTTTTTCATTCCCATTCTCATTTTTTTTTTCTCTTTCTTTATTTCAATTACACATTCCATCAATAAAATAATATCACACATAAACTCAAAAACTCTCCTTAATTTTTAGCGACACATTCTTCCATTAATCACTATTCTAAATCAAATTCTTCTAAAAAAATGGGTGTCAAACAAGGGCTTAGTGTCCGTTTGGTGCACGTTATTATAGAATGAGAATGAAAAATATAGTCGTTATTGGACTCCATACAAGAGATAGAAATTTAAAATTAATGGCTTGATGTGATGGATAACGATCATATTTTTCATTTTTATGGATGAAAAATGAGAAACAAACAAAAGCTTAATCTAAATTTTAATTTAAATCAAATCGACAATTATTTTTAATCATACATTTATAAAAATTCACACTTTTCAATAACATATTTCATCAATTTTTATTAAAATATATTAAAATTTTGAATTTAATTCCTACCAAACATGGCTATATAATATTATTACTTTGTTTTGCCTATTTTGTGCTTTTGTCACTTGCATTGATGGATGTAAACAGTTACCTTTATCATCGAATGTGGTTGTACATATTTGTATGTGGATAAAATGGTTGTTTTCTCGTGCTTTGTACGTGTAACAATAAATATTGTTTACTCGTAGAAAATTAAAAAAAATAA
>CAIGRB010092172.1:0-14222 GCA_903798255.1 Fraxinus quadrangulata | reverse complement strand
AAAAAAAAAAAAAAAACTTCTTTAGTATCAAATATACTATTTTCTTTATAAATAAACACATTTATATGTAAAAAAAATTTAAATGTGAGAAAGAACATATCGTACAATTGCCGCAAATCCCATTACATTGACTACACAATTAGAATAAAATGATTTGCCGAATAAACTTCCTTAATCATATTTTATTAGTGGATTATTATCACAATCACAGATTATTAATGGAATTAGTCCATGCAAGTCTAGTCTTTTAATTGCTTACCTTAATCATTTGACAATTCAACACAATGCAACGCCATTCTTTATTATTCATTTGTTTTTCTTAATTTTTACAAATGCATGTTTGTTTGTTTCATACACAATTACCATACATTCAAATAAATATTAATGTTGGACATATATGGTTATTAAAGAGATGTTTGGTTATTATTGTACCCAATTTTATCATCCTAAACAATTGCACCGGACGGACACTACTGAACTTTCAGCAACGGAATTCCAATTTCATCATTATAGAAGCAATAAGATAGCTTTGTTTGGCTTTCATTAATCCCTGTAACATAATTCGTTAGTAAACACAAAGTGCCCACATGTTTGTCATTGTCAACGTCAATACTGTCTTAAATTATGATAAAGACGAATTTATATTTACATTAATATATAGTGACCCATTCTTGTATATGAGATTTGTTCTAACTTGCAAATAAATCTGTGACCTGATTATTATATCAAGAACATCTCATTAAAGATTTAACAAATCTACAATAAACTTCAAAAATTAAATTCACTCAATAAATGGTAACTAGTTACAATAATCATGCATTAAAGATAACAATTTTTTTAAATATGTACAACGTAAAATTTAAATCTGATTATTTTAAAAAACTGATAATCCTATAAGTTACTTTCAAACTAAAACTGCAACTTTGTGTAAGTATTACAACCATTAGATTTTCCCCATTAAAATCTGGAAAATCAATTAAATGAAGGATTTAATATATATATATAGGAAAATGTTATGGAACACATAGAGGTGTCCATAAAGGGTATAAGAGGTATGGATTAAAATTAAAATTTTTATTAAATCAACATTTTAAGTTTAACAACATATTTTATTGAAATATAACTTTTTAATCACACATTTTATTATATTTTATTAAAATCTGATTTTAATTCCCATTCGATAGAAATATATACACATTTAATTAGAGAAAGTTGAGGAGAACCATGCTAACAAGTCAAGTTGAGTCGAGTCGAGATGAGATCTGGTCTACCAACATTAATGAAAATATATTTGAGTAGGGAAACTCTAAGAGCCTTTGATACGAGTCGAGATTTGAAAGTCGAAATCTACTCTCTACGTTTGGCTGTCCTGTCTCAAAGACAGACAAGTTAGGGGTCCCGTAAATGAAAAATCTTCCAGGTGTGTAATAAAGTCTCTTTCGCTCTACATAAACCACACAAACGAAAGAACGAACAGTCATTTCACATTTGAGAACAGAACCTCCTTTCCAAAGCAAATATACAGTAGTTTGTGAATGGTTTTGCTTTATGATGAAAAAGAGTTGATTCCCTTTCTTCAGAGCCATGGATTTCTGTTGATTGAGTGTTGAGAATAACTATAAAAGAATCATATCATTTTCTTGGCTCGGAAAAACCTTCTCTCTCAAATTTTGCGGGTTGTTTTATAGTGAAAATCAATATCATAAGAGTGTTTATAAATAGTTTTGCTGCTGAATAAAGTTGGGTTTGTGGGTTGCTTTTAATTTCAATTTTATTGGGTTTTGATAGGGAGAGAAAATCCCGCAGGATTTGTGAAGAATGTTTGATTGAATTTGACAAAATTGAGATAACTTTTTAGTTTTTGTATTTGTTTGTCCAAACGTCAAAGAATAGTAATCTTTTTCCTCTCTGTACCGGTTTTCCGTTCTCTCCCCCATAAAAGAGAAAGGGAATCCCGTTGATTTCTCTCTCATTTTTCCTTCCCTGTATTTGTTTTCCTTCTCCTCTGTTTCCAGGAGTTAGGAGAGAGAAACACTGAAATCTCTCTTCTCTCTCTCTCTCTCTCTCTCTCTCTCTCTCTCTCTCTCTCTCTCTCTCTCTCTCCCCTTTTCTGGGTTTCAAAAATCATGTCGATCCTTGACAAGAATTCAGCCCAAACAAACCTTGAATGCTTCTTGGATTGCATAACTCCAGCTATACCATCTCAATTGTTATCTAAGGTATGTTTCTTATTTTTATGGGTTCTATTTATTCGTATTGCTTCTTTGATTGATGTGTTCGTTTTATTTAAATCAGAGTGAGATGAAGAAGCTGAATAGGTTATGGCATCCATGGGAAAGAGAAAAAGTGGATTATTTTACATTAGGGGATCTTTGGAATTGTTATGATGAATGGAGTGCGTATGGTGTTGGAGTTCCAATTAGTCTTGATGATGGCCAAAATTTAATCCAGTATTTTGTGCCTTATCTCTCTGGTATACAAATCTTCACCAGCAATGGTTCTGTAAACAGTTTAAGGTAATTCCCCGAGCAAATTGGGTTAGCTTTTCACATTTACCAGTTGCATGAATTGATAGATGCATTTTATCTGCAAAAACTCCCCAATTTGTTAGGCCTAATTCGTTAATTTTGTGTGAATATCAGTAACTTTTCAACGAGTAATCATTTCTGTTCACTGGTTGAAAGTATTTCGATCAGCGGCAAATTGTATTTGTCGAATTCAGTAATTTGTTGTTAATTAATGGACATTTGGTGGCCAATAAAATGCTTATAAAAGGACAGCGGTTAACATGGTTTTGCTCTAAGATAATTATGTTGGATTGGTCCTATACTACAGGGAAGAAACTGATTCCACAAGTGAGATGAGGGATTCGTTTAGTGACTCGTTCAGCGATGAAAGCGAGAGTGAGAAGTTGTCTAGATGGGATGGATGTTCCTCTGAGGAAGGATTATTTGAGCAGGATGGTTTCTGGCACCCAAATGATAGGTTGGGTAATCTTTACTTCCAGTACTTTGAGACATCTTCTCCTTATGGAAGAGTTCCTCTCTTGGACAAGGTAAACCTTATTTAGTGTTCAAGATTTTTGTTCAAATATCATCTGTTTTTTGGGGTGAAAAAAGGATAATAAATATTAGTGGAGAAAGGAAAAAGAAGCAAACTATTGTGGATATGATAAAATCACTTGAAATAATGTTCTTGATAGGCATCCATTGAATAAAGATACTGTGAAACTTTTGACTTTTAAAAATGAATCAAAATTGTGCTGCCTATTATAGGCCATCTTTATTTGGCTTCTGATTTAATTAGAAACTACTTTTTCTCATGGCATATAATTTTCTCACCTTCACAAGCATATGTTCTTCCTTTTGCTCATTGACGAGATTCCTTTCCCGTGAGCAGGAAATATGATTCAGTGAAAACGTGATGTTTGATATATTATCTCATTATTTGACATTCCATGCCAAAACATAACTTGACACCAATCTTATTTGTTTCACAGATCAGTGCCTTAGCTCAAAGATACCCTAGATTACTGTCATTGAGAAGTGCAGATCTTTCACCCGCTAGTTGGATGGCAGTTGCTTGGTTCGTATCTCGCTCTTTTTCTATTATCAGTGCTTATACTATTACATTTTTTTCCCTAGTTTGGTTACTAAATTCACTGATGATGAGTATCATTCAGGTATCCGATTTATCACATTCCCATGGGCAGAACCTCCAAGGACTTGAACACAAGCTTTCTCGCATACCACACCCTTTCTTCTTCTTTTCAAGGTATGCATATTTGGTCCAAGTGAATTCATTATTGTCTCTTTCACTTTACGTTTCGAATCTTTCTTGCACGAAATGCTTATTGTTTGTGCTCATACCGATCCACAGACATGGACATTGAGGACGACCCCGTGAGCGTTGAAGGGAAAAGCAAGGGAGGAGAAAGCATCTCTCTCCCTCCATTTGGTATTGCCACCTACAAGATGCAAGGTGATGTGTGGGTCTCGGACAAGGATGGGAGGGACCAAGAGAGGTTGGTATCACTTTTGAGCGTGGCAGATTCTTGGCTAAAGCAATTAAACATCCAGCACCATGATTTCAACTACTTCATGGGGATTCGGCATGGCTAAAAACACACACTGAAATTCTCTTAGAATGCGTAAAACTGAGTGGCATTAGAGTGGTAAGTGTCTAGGTGAATATGACCTTTTGCTGATATTTTTGCATTAGAATACAGTCGCGTGATTGACATTTGAAGGGTCTTCCTATTGAGTTTACAAGAGATTGTTGTCTCAAGGGTAATTATAGATTGGTAGAGAGGGAAGAGCCCTTTGGGACTCTTAACTGGGAACTAATTTAATGATACGTTTCATATTCTGTACAGAGAGTAATGCTTTGTAGGCTTTAAACATATTTCTCTGTTTTGTAAATTTCTTCTATTTTTCTTCATATATATGCACAAGAATTGTTAGAATTGTGACTTTTTCATTTTGTTTCACCTTTATGGATAATAATAGATAGGATTAATAGAAAGGTATTTGGTGGCGAAAGGTTGTTACATCGTGCAAACATGACCTCATACAGTGTAGTACCCTTGTGGCAAGACAAATGGTCACTCAAATAGTGAAAGTAAGTTCCACTCGTCAAGTACCAAGGTGGATTAACGGGCGATTGTTCATTATGAATTCATATATATTTTTTCAACTATGTGTTGTCCCTTTGGTTTCAAGAGGAAACAAGCTGTTTCAAATCGTTATCGATGCTAGCATGAACCGGCCAAAGAAAATCTCTGCCCGCCCGCTGGTCACTATACCTTTTCAACCATGTGTTGTCTCTTTGCAACATGTAAGTCTTTATAAGCAAATAAAAGATTAATGCCTTCGCTGGAAGTGGCATTGGACTATCGAATCAGACAAAGTAAATACAAGCGTCAAGTTGGATACATTCACTTAGTGACCATTTTTGTTTTGTCAATTAATTTTCACTGACTAAATGGTAAAAATACACTAGCGACCATTTCACTAACATGAATTTTTTTTTACAACTTTAAGTGACCATTTTGAAATTAACTCAAACAGAATCACTTGTTGACAATTTTAATTCTATAATTAGTTTATAAAAAAAACATTAGTGAAAGTGACTTCGTGGACAGATTTTGGATAATTTTTAGGTTGGTCATAAATACTAAGGCTAAATGGATAATTATTGAATTGTTGATGGACTAGAAACATTAATGATTCATTGGTATTGGACTATTGGTTTGACAGGACTGGAAAAACTTAAATGCCAAGTTTGTTGTCTTTTTAGTGGTTTCTTAAAAAAGGTAAAGCGTGACTAGACGTGAAGGTTAAACTTTAAACTTTATGAAATTAAATTAGGAAGTTTAAGCGAAAAAAATACATTTTCTTATTTTGAATATTATTTTAAATTTTTAATTATTTTAAAAATNTTTAATAATTAAAATAATACATACTAAACATATGTAATTATAAAATACTATATTTAATAATTATATACAATTTTTCAAGTTTTTCGAAATGCAAAAATTAGAATATTTTTCATATTTTCAATTAAACAATTCATACTTAATAGATTTATAGGAATTTCATACATACTTTTATAGTTTGCAACAAAATAACATGTCTTAAAATCATAATTACATAATATAAATATCATCATAATTTAAATCTTATTTAACTATTTAGATAAAGTCATTTTTAACTTTTCTACAAATAAAATCTTTTAAAAATTTGAAATTAAAGTCAAATGAAAAGTTTTATTAAAAATAATAAAAATTAATAAGGTAAAGTCAAATAAAAGACTTCTAAAAAAAGGGGAAAAAAATTAATAAAGCACACTTGGAGAAGACAAAAGAGTGAAGGGAAAAAAATTCAACCGTTTAGGAATTGGAAAACATGCGTCTAGGTGCGAAGCGATGTGTGTTGCCCTTCGAGTATAGGCGGTACTTGGTGAGTCTTTTAGATAACTGCTTGTTAGATCAACATGACTAATGTCACTAGATGTCTCCCAATCTTTTCCCTATATAGCAATTACGCGCCCATATTTTTTGCGAGACCCCCAAATAAATATCTGATTTCTCTTTTGCAAGAATTGAACTAGTTTGTAACAAGTTGGTCTCCAATCGACAGTTTTCATCAGCACTTCATTGCTAAAATGGCTCCTACTGTATTTGTCACCCCTATTGTCCCTTGGTCTTCCTCACTCTCGTCTTTCATCATTCTTTGTCGTCCAACTCCATTTTTCTCTCATGGTCTTCTTTTTTTCTTTCTTTCTGATTATTTTTTTATATAATTAAAAATAAGTATCTAAACCCATTTTCAGTAAAAGTATATACTTTTAATATTAAGTTGGATGAACATTTGGAGACCAACTTGCCATAAGCTTAAAAAATCTACAACTCTAGGAAAAAATTAGATTGAGAACAAAATTATTAACAAATATATGCTATTATAATTATTGACAATTAAAATCCGTAAAAGTATTAATAGCGAACCTTTCTCAAAGACAATAAAATCATGTGCGAGCTTGCGATAAAAATAACGAGCATTGTGACTTGAGGCTTTATAATCAATCTAACGTGCAAGCAAACAAATGCACTTAACCGGTTTCTCATACTACTCCATATCAACAGAAATCGATATCAAAGTACACGTGAATGTGTGTAAAGCATGATTTCATAACCAATGAATGAGGAACTCATAAAAGGTGAATAAAACGTGACAAATTAACATATTCCGTTATAAGTTCACAAATCAATGGTTGCCATGTGGCTCAAACATAAAAGACCTATTTACCTCCAAGACCTTGGTAGAAATCTATAAATAAACAAAGTTGAAGATTGAGAAAGATATGCAAATCAGAGTATCATATTTCAAATAGTTATTTCATTTCTTACTCCTACTTTAGCAATGAATCATTAAGTTTAGAAGAAGAAAATCTTTGATAGATGAGAAGAATTTTTTGAGTATTATTTCAAGATCAACAATTATTACACTCATAGTTGGGGATGAGATGTCGAGCAATCATGCTTGTTGAAATGATCATTTCAAAAAGATGGGTTTAGATCAATACTGAAATAGGTTACGAACAAACCATTATACACACAAGGACTTCAGTGCAACTAATCACAAGTCAACCTATGGGTCCTCAACACTAAACTACACTACACTACACTACACATGGGCATTTACAACATTTTGTAGGGGTTGTTGGTTTGCACCTTAATGTTAAATTTTTTTATCTGTTATTTGATATTTTTAAACAACTAATTTTTACCCTCTCTGTCCCAAAAAGATATATTTGTTTTTTTTTTCGTATGTCCGAAAATATAGGTCACTTTTCGTGTGAGAGTATAGTTGATTTTTTAGTTTTTTAATGCCCCTAACATACTTTGTTATCAACGAATCTATTTAAATTATTATTTAATGTAGAGATGCATTATAACAAATGTAAGAATAATTTATACTCTTAATCTATATGAAAATAAAATAAATTTATTCAATAAAGCATTATGTTGAAACTTTAGACTGTAAATCCAACCACGAATAATGCTACATGTACCTTATGGTACACATGCCTTGTGGTGTTCATAAGGTACACTATACTCGGGGCGGACCCAGCACCGACGAGCCCCGACGGTTGCCCGTGCTAGATCCGCTTGGAATAATTTTTTTTGGTTGACAATGAATAATTTTTTTAGATTATATACCTGATAATCCGCTTTGTTTTCAAACTTTTCTTATAGCTCAGTTGGGTTGGGCTCTTATATTCTTATAGGAGGTCCCGATTTTGAATCTCTTTCCCATCATTTTTATTGTGTAAGATTTTTAATACTTTAATTTTTACCTTTTACCAAAATTAAATGGGATGAAGATATGATTCAAAACCATGACCCCTCTTTAGGATAGAAATAGGTTGACCATTGTGGCACTTCTTGAATTTGATTTTAATCTTACCATAATAATATATGTTACATTTTAGCGGGTTTAATAAAATTCTAAAAATTTGAACGTATGCTCTTCATTTGAATTATACAAACTTTGGTCATAATATCATTTGGTGAATATTGCTAATTTTTACAACAAATTTATATATATTCAGTTTGAACAAAATAATTGTTATATTTAAATTTTAGACCTTGTTTGATTCTTTTTTTTTTCAAAATACATTTTTCTCTCTTCTTTCAACCGCACATTTTTTAATAAAATAATATTATATTCAAATTCAAAACTTTTCCTTATTTTTAACCACACATGTTCTATCAAATAACTATTTCAAAATGAACCTTTTGCAAAAAAAAAAAAAAAGGGCATCAAACGTGACTATTAATATTTTATTGCAATAACGATCGACGTTCCACGACCGCCCATGCTGATCCAAAATCCTGGGTCCGTCACTGACTATTCTTTATGGTGTCCACAAGGTACAAGTGAGAGGGAGCCACTTGTACCTTATGGTACACATAATCGATAAGGTACATGTAATATAATCCAACCAACCATACTCTTTATTATGTGTGAAATTCATATTATCGTAATAATGCACACAAATACACACTAACAGGTTTCCATCAAACATGCTCTCATCGTACTACAAGAATTCCTTTTACAACTTAGAGCTGTTGAATTTTGTAGAATTGAGATCGACTTAATTAGCATAATGGGGGTTTCAGTGCGCAATGAATGGATTAACTCAAAAGAAAGGGATAATTAATTTTTATTAAGCCACTCGGAATAATGATGAGTGGCCCCACCTAAGCCACTGACAACACAAGTGCGTGGGTTAATTTTTCTCTATCTCTATTTAAGAAAGAAAAACTTCAGTGACACAACTTTATATGCACAGAAAGTAGGATTTGGGATGAGATGACCCCATTCATTGTCTCCCTCTCCCATCCTCGCTCCCTCCCATGTACCATTTTATCACTCATTTAACTTTTCTTTAATATATTCCATTTATTTTACTTTATTTTATTATATTTTAAATAATATAAATTAAATTATTTTATTTAAGAAAGGATACTTAAATAATTTAGCCGCTAAAAGAATGAGATAAAGCTACATTATTTATCGACATCAATTCTTTAATATGTATTAGAATTTTTTGGTGTGGGACAAAATCATACCTTTACTAAAATCATAAGACTTGAACTATAGATGCATTAAAAAGATCATATATAGGATATATTATGTTAACGGGTTGAACAAGAAGCCTATAAAATTGTGGAAAAATTTAGAAGAATAAGAGGAGGAGAAAATTCAAACAAACAAAGAACATTGAAAATAGAAATTAAGCTTGAACACATAATCATTGTTCACAAATAATATTTTTTTTCCTTTTATGATTATTTTAAGTACTTAAAGGGATTCATCAACAAATGGTTTGTAGAATTTAAACAAACATTTACGAAGAAACTATTTGAACACTTTTATTTTTCTTTCAAGAACTCGAAAACGCTAAACGTTAGAATATGAAAATGAATTGGAATAATGACACTTCAAAATAGTTTAGATTAATGATTTCATGTGTTTGTAATGAGAAACTATCAACAAGTTAATAGTTTTCCATCCAAACTCCACAAATAAGTGCCAACCATTCTTTAAAAGTCAAGAATTTTTTTAAAAAAAAGTCACCAAAAATTCAAAATTGAAAATCAGTCAACGATTTGTTCTCATAACATGCGCACGCATGGTATGAGCCATATGCATGCATGTTTCAAGGCTTTTAGCTTCTGATTTTGTAGATCAACACATACAAAAATGATAGTCCCAATTAAATGACTCATAGAGTGAAACTTAGTTAAAGAATTCAAAGGATAATCAGTCCAAACAAAATCATATGGAAGCCCAAGACTGAGTTATGCAATGGAAGCTCATCATCGCCCAAACCGGATATACGCCCAAATAGTGTAGGCATGTTGTCGCTCAATCCCGCAAGATGCTCAAGTGAAAAAGAACCCTCGTCGCTCAAACTTAGGAGACGCTCAAGATCTGGGCGAGGATAATGTATTATTATTATTATTTAAAGCGACAAACAGTTTATTGAAACGGTTCATCCCACGACCTAGAATCCCGGTTGCAAGTAGTTAAATAATGTGAGAAGTGACAGTGGTTATAAGCAGTTCCTTGACAAGTCATTAATCATGAAGAAAATGGGTAGTAATAGGGCGATAATCAGTTTCCAAACGGTTTTACAAGGAAAACTGTCAAAAGGAATATAAAAGAGAAAGAAGACATAGAATGAAAAGATCCAATCAATCAACTCTCGAACAGAGAATTATGTAATTTCATTCCTTTATTTTTTCTCGTCAAAACTTTAAATTTATTTGTGTGCTTGTGCTCCTTAGAGGCGTTTTGTTTCTTCTAAATTATACTATTCATAAATAAAGCACCTCTCATTGGGACTTTGTCTCAAGAGATTTGTTCCTTACACGATCGTCTGAACCTTCTTTTAATTGTTAGTGACTTTCGCGCGAAACAATTTGGCACGCCCGGTGGGACATTGGTGTTTGAAGATACGAACGGTGAAATAATATGCCTCAAAAAAACTCTGACAAGGAGTCAGTAAGCCACGAGTAGTCCAGTCTGCGATCGAACAATACGAGAAGCAGCAAAGTACTCCGCAATCAAAAGGGCAAAGTCAAAGTCGCCATGAGCCAATGACAGAGTGGAATCCTCGAACCATGTGCGCATTACTTGGTGAAATCACACAGGACATCGTTGAACAGGTAAACTTACAAAATGTTCATAACATGAAAAAATTTACTCAAAATGGAAACGTACATTGTGACAACATGGCTAAACAATTGAACACTTTGAATGAAATCATAAATAAGTTGGTGAGCCAAATTTGTCAACCACTTGTGCCAAGTATAGGGAATCACTTTCAAGTCAGGACGATTGTGGGACATAACTTCCCATTCCCAGGTCTTAATCAAGGAATAGAATCACCATTTGGACCGTCTACTTCTCAAATTTGTCAACCACCTATGCCAAGTATAGGGAATCACTTTCAAGCTAGGACGATTATGGGACATAACTCCCCAATCTCGGGTCTTAATCAAGGAATAGAATCACCCTTTGGACCGTTGAGTTCAAACCAGGGGGTAGTGGAATGTCAAACTTGAATAGTGGTAATGAAGTGTCAAACATGGGGGGTAATTAAAATGCAAAAGACAATGTCCAAGCCAATGGACAAAATACCCCGCGTGTTAATGATGGTGGAAATACTCAGGCAAATGGTAATAACAGTTTAAATAACGGTGTTTTTGCAGCAAACCAAGGACCAAATGTTAGGCCTCAAGTAATTCCACCAATGAATCAACCTGTGGAATCCCATATGATCCAAATGATATGCTGAGGAATCAAATTAGGGAAATAATGTAGGATCAGATGGTTTTTGGGATGCGTCATTTTATCAGGCCAACTTACACAAAGCCATATGCTGAATGGGTAGATCAAGCCTATCCGTAGCCCAGAGGGTATAAAGTACCAGAGTTTTCACTATTCAATGGTCTAGGAGCGGTTTCCACCTTGGAACATATAGGGCGATTCATATTGCAATGTGGTGAAGTAACTGATTATCACCAAATAAGACTATTTCCTAGTTCGTTAACAGTGGTAGCTTTCTCATGGTTCATTAATTTTCCAGCAAATTCGGTCCAAACATGGCAACAACTAGAACAACTGTTCCACGCCCAGTTTTACAAGACTTAATCTGAAGTTACCTTGGCTGATTTGGCAGATGCCAAACGAATGGGCAGAAAGTTTCCTTTAGAGGTTCAAAACAACTAGGAGCAAATGTTTTGTGCCTTTGCTCGAGAAGGAATTCGTCAAGATAGCTCAAAGTTGTTTGAGCTTTAATTTAAAAAAGAAATTTCAGGACAGAGAGTTTCCTGACTTGTTTCAATTGAGTGCTAATGTGATTAGGTTTGAGCGTCTGATATGAGATGAAGAACATATAAAAATTCTAGGAAAGGGACTTACTAGAGAGACCCAAATTTTGATGTTCATACTATTAATGATGAATATTACGACCAGACAGAAGTTTGGTTGGCCGAATTGATTAAGGGAGATGCATATGTTTGCCTGTAATGGCCAAATTCAGAACACCAGGCAAGAATGAGCATGCAAAGGATAAAAAAAAAGGGCCATGACATTCTTATTCGATGTGACCAAAGCTGACTTTATATTTGATAAATTATGTAAGGATAAGCAGATAAAATTGAGCGACAAGCATAAAGTGCCAAACCTTGAACAAATTAAGGGTAAAAAATATTGTAAATGACACAATGCATGGTCACATATGACTAATAATTGTCTGATTTTTCGTCATGTGTTACAGAATGCTATTGAGTCAAGGCAAATCACGTTCAAAACTAAGAAGAAAATGGCAGTGAGCGAAAATCATTTTCCACAGCCAGTTGGAGTGAATATGGTGACAGCTGGCTTCAAGAATAAATTGTCAAAATTCAAGCCGGTGGTAGATGATGGATAAGAATTCTGAGTTACATCCCAGTGTTTTTCAACGTATATGAAAGGAACCTGGAAATGGCAAAGGTGTCATGTGTGCTAGATACAAGGGAAAAGTGAAGGAAAACATGGAAAGACCAGAAGCATGGCGATTTCACCATTAGCCTAATATTACTCCAAATTCCCAACTCAATAGAGGATGATGTATGTTATTCTATGGGAAATCACCTTTCGATAGGCAATTCAGGCCGATAAACAATGGAAGAACATTCAAGACGCAACCTCACCAACCTAATATATGGCATTCATTCCAGCATGATGTAGGAAGGGTTGTACCCTTAAACGAAATGACCAGAACCCAACAAAGGCGTTTTCAACGGAACTATGGACGAATGATGAGACAACAACAAGGATCGTCACGTCCAAAGACGCCTAAATTGCTTGAGGTGGCAAACAAAAATATTTTGAAAGGTGATAAAGAGGCTAGTATGAGTGAATCAATGGAAGAGTTACCAAAACGTTCTTATGGGAGGTCAAAGTTTGATCGGGGAGAGAGATGAAGATGAAAGAGATCCAGGGCATTCCATCACTCTTCAATTTGGTGCCTTACCCCCTGTTATGGCTAATAATTATCTACTAGCCAATGAATTCAAAAGTAAAGAAAGTGAAGAGGAGGAAAAGGAAGAAATGAGGAAGTTCATAACGAGGAAGAAGCATGCATATTAGAATGTGAAGAAGGCCAGACATCTCACGAAGTATGTGATGAGGAAGAGGATGACGACATGACTGACATGGAGGAGGTAATTAATCTAGAAGCAGAAAGGAAAAGAAGATAAGTGTCGCGCAACACTTTATTCAAGCAACTACATCAAAACGGTGTCCACGAAGTGGATTTGTTGGGTGAACCTTCTGGGTGTTCCTTTGACTACTATGTGCTATATGGGACGTCCAAGAGGAGGATGAGAGTGCCTCGCTCTATTAAATATGGATCACTTCCAAAAACATTGCCCTCCCTATGGAGTGGATAACTAAAGAAGAAGCATTAGAAGAAAGTAAGGAGGGGAACCAAGAAACAGAGACTCAAAGTGAAATACTGCATGTGAATTTGTCACAAGGGAATAATTCAATGGAGGATAAATAAGAAGTGAAGATAGATGCGGCTGAAAATGTCATCTTTTAGAGACCAAGTGTGAAGTTAACCAAGCACTTGAGGCCATTATACGTGAAAGTCTTAGTCAATGGGATACCTGTGGTAAAAGTGCTCATTGATAATAGAGCAGCCATAAATACCATCACGTTCAGAATGATGAGGAAATTTGCAAAGGCAGAAGGCGATATGATTCCAACAGAAGTGATTCTTACAAGTTTCAATGGGGGAGCAATTTCAGCTAAATGGGTAATGCCACTAGACATAACTGTGGGAACAACTACAAGGAGTACAGTCTTCTTTGTGATAGATGGTCCTATTAGTTACAATGTGCTACTAGGAAGAGATTGGATCCATGGGAGTCATTATATACCTTCTTCACTCCACCAATGCTTGGTTTTCTGGAATGATAAAGGCAAAGCAGAAATGGTGCAAGCAGACCATATGCTCTTTCTTGCAGAAGCTAATTCAGTAGAATGATTTATGTATGAAGGAAATTATGGACCGTCAAGGTAGTTCAAGATGGGGAAAAAACTCAAATTGTTGTACAGAGCGAATAGCCATTTTTAGTGGATGCACTTACTGAAATATTC